>JAXCLQ010000009.1:14916118-14954127 GCA_035584115.1 Cedrela odorata | reverse complement strand
GTACTTAACATATACTAAACATGCGCGAATATCAGCAAATTTTTAGCGGGTTTTTAGTAGAATTTTCGGCATTAATTTAAAATAATATACATCACTCACGTAAAATATAAAATACATATAATAAAAAATAAAATTGATAATAATAATTTCATAAACAAATATATAATTATTTGTAAGATATTGTACTAATTCACCTCACCTTTTATTGAAGTAACGTTATTGCAAATACAAATGTGCTTTAAACCAAATGCAATTATTTACCATGCAAAAAGCAGCGATAATAAAATCAGTTTATTATTATCACACAACAAAGAAATAACATGAAATGAAAGTATCTTGGAAGAGAACTTAGATACATCAAACCTATTAAACATGTAACAAAAAATTCATCCAACAAAAAAATTGACTGAATTCATATAATATATCGCTATGAATGAGAACGACATGTTAACAAGAATATCTCGTTTTGAATATTATGTCATTTCTATAGTTTCATGCAACTTTGAAATTTATTTGCTTTCCATGATTTCTTCAATATGAGAGCAAATATCCTTGCTGGGCTAATACATATTTTGCTATTGAAGTTGGTACATATTGCTTTCCAAAAGAACTATATTGAATTCATGTTGAATAATGTTAGTAGATATAGCCAGAAATTGGTTCATATATCCAATGTAACATCCCAAATCTGAGAGTATTACTGGCAGGTAATAGGTCTTTTCCATCACCCTAAGCCTAACACAGTCTGTTTACATACATATGCTATACAAGCATACTCGACGTCACTACATGTAAAATAACACATTTCAATGATTTAAGGGAATTGTACTGCCACTGAAATTGTATACAACTTGACTGTTTACAACAGATTCCAAAAATAGGTTGACTATATACATGCAGCCAAAGCTAACCACAAATTTGTATCATATGACAATATAAAAGTAAAACTATTAATCTTGACATGAGATGGACCTAACACAGCGAGAATGTGACCGGTAACCTCTCCTTCAAATCCGTGTCTCTAAGACATTGCATCTACTCACCAAATTAAGGAGTTTCCTACAAAACTAGAAGGTAAGTCTAACAGAATTCAGTAAGTAGATGTTACACACAACATCATTTCATATATATATATATATATATCTTGCTATCACTTTCATATTCATATGAAATATACATAAATATATCAGTTATATGCATTTGAACAAAAACACTTCATCACCCTCTCCTCCTCTTAGTCTAAATTGTATTCCCCTCTTTCCCCCTTATTCCAACCAACTCCCATCTGATTCTCCAAATTTTCGACCACACTTCCTTTTGTTTCCATTCTATCTCAACTCACTTTCAGCTTCTCCTTCATTCTCCACCTCAGTTCGGCCAACACTTCACCTCCTTTCTTCTGAATTCCAATCAATCAGCCCCCTTTTAGCCTTCTCTTCTTTCTCCTTGCATCAAGTTGGACAAAGCTTCCTTTTTATTCGGCTAATTTCCTCATGCATGGCCTGTGGTGTCTCGATTTCCCCTTCATTTTTGCTCCCCCTCTCGATTTCTCAATTGTTAACTCTCTCTCCCTTAGCTAAGCTTCCTTTCTCATCCTTCAATTTACTTCAATTCAACCAATCTTCTTCTCCTTCCAATCTCCTTTTAATTCAGCCACACATGCATGTTCAATCGGTCAAGTTTCTTTACTCATGCATGTAGTTGTGCTTTTGGTCTTCTTTAATTTTTTTGCTCCCTTCTTAATTTATGTTTGTTGTGTACTCAAACTGTAAACACTAATGATATGAATTTAAAAAGAAATGGATGGGTTCGATTATATATATACTTATGATGAACAGGTTTGGTTTTTATGCTTCATGGTTTATTTTGGTTTTAATTAGTTTAGCTTGCATAACATCCATGCAAGCTTGTATTAATTTAACTTAGTTACTTGTTTAACTTGACTCACTTAATATTCTTATTAATGTAAATTATTTTGCCACTTATAATTTCATAAGCTTGTACTATTTATCATAGGTTTGTATTATTATTTAATATAAAGTTTTAAATTTTATATTATGGCCTCCAAGTATATTACATAAATTATTATTTTATGTATTATTGTTATGAAAAAAAAAATGCGGTCATGACATTCGAGCTGTGTTATAATAGAGATTTGATTTAGATCTAGTACACGAAAAAAAAAAAAAAAGGTAAGTAAGAAAATATATATATCAGGGAATTTAGCCTAGAGGGGTTTGGGCTTGAGCAATGGCTTGGGCTTAGGTAGTGGTTAGCCACTTTGAAAGGTTGATGCGGTCCAATACTACATTTTGTAAATTTAGGTTTAATATTAAAACGAAGTCATTTTAATATTTTCAAAAAAAAAATTTATTCGCGAATATTTATCCGTATTCATATCCGTCCCAAATTCACTACAAGTTTTAATTTTATTTTCTTAATCTGTCACAAACTCGCTAAGAGGTATACCAAATCTGTCTTATAAGGAACAGGTAGTAACGGGTTTGCGGACAAAATTGTCATCCATAAACCGAACCGATCTAATAAATTTAAAAAAATTTATATTTATAATATTTTGGGTGTCTCGTGATTTTACAATAGATTTTGTTATACTATTGCATTGTGTTGGATGTTTGTCTAAATTTCATGAATTTGAATTCTATTGTAATTAAATTGTTATTTATCTTGTATGAGTATTTTGGAGGTTCTTTGTTGAATGTTAATTGATATATTAGATTGGTTAAATTATTATTTTTGTAGGAATCGATTTGTTATAATTTAATAATTTAAATGTTAAATTATTGTTTTGATTCTTTGAATTATACTATTATTTTAATGTAGAAATTAAGATTAATTTTTTAAGTTTAAAGATAAATGTAATTAAATGTAAAAATTGAACTTTATAATTATATTAATGTTTTGAGCTTAAGTCCAAACAGACAAATCAAATTAATCTAAATCAAAACCGACCATTTTAAACAAGTTTAATTTTGGCCTAAAATTGATCCAAATGAAAGTTATCACCCTACTAATAAATAGGGGTGTTAGCCTACCAAACATTATAAAAAAAATATCAACACACCATATTTTATCTTATATCTTGGAACCCACTTTCACTAATTACTAGGGGTTTAAATAGCAACTATCTATGTCCATTTTATTGATAAAAACTTAGGCCAAAAATTAACCACTCTTTCAAGCCTGTAACTGACAATTGATGATCTTCTCTTTTGGATTGGAGATTCAGTTGGTAGTAGAATTAATTACAACTAGGAAAAATAAAAGATCAGGCAGCTGCCTAAAAATTTTAAGAAACAAAAAAACTGAAACACATTCATGATATAACTAGAAAATCTTAGAGTTCACAGGATGATCTTAATTAATGAACACCTCTTATGATAAATTGAGATCCATCAGTTCTGTCATCACAATCTTCAAGCAGCACTTGTCTAATCCACTACAGCTGACCAAATATTTTTTTACCATCTCTCGGATTTTCAGCTGGAAGAGTTACCTGAACAACAAAATCTCATCAACCAGGCTCTTACAAATCAGTGTTCATTCATCTTCACTATCTTTATTAGTCTCAATATCATTCAGTGCAGATGCTTCAGCGCCTAATATGTCTCTTGAGTTATACACAGATCCATTAGATCCTGAATCCTCATATTCGATTTCTGGTAATGTTGGATCACGGGGTGATTTGTAATGAATTGATTGCAAGAAGTTGAAGTAGGCATATTTGATATCAAATTGCATGTCATACCCTGCCATACATGAAATAATTTATGCCTTACATCTGATGTGATATAAATTTTAAACTACTACAGACAAAAAGGAAGTTACAGCCTTACAATAGTTTATGGCAATAGTGTACCCGTTGTCATCTGGACTCTGTCTAACATGATGAAACCACATGCTTGGCCTGCGTTAACTCCACCAGATTGACCTCACAGTTATGTTCTGCCTTTCAAAATAAATTAATCTAACTAGTTGCTTTCCAAATCAAACTCTGCTTCTAACATAAAACCAATAATTTTCTTCCCCATAACTACCATCTATTACAATTAAACATATTTCGTAACTACTCCTAGAACATTTAAATTTCGTAGGGAGCTGTTGCTTCCAATTGTATACCAAAGACAAACACCCCAAATGAAAGATACATGGGTTATTTGCTCTCCAAGAAGCCTGGACAATAATAGAATCCTATTATTATTCATTAATGCCATCCATATTAAATTGACATTCAGACTGAAAAGAATAACAGCAGTATCATGGTTTCATAGAGAAATGTTCTAACATGGCTGTGGAAAGAATACATTAAGAGAAAGAAAGGACCAGCTAACATAGAAAGGCAATAAAACAGCAGAAGAACAATAACACAAATCTTTGGCTACAACAAATTCAGGCAATAAAGCAGAGTAACAATAGATGCATTTAAAATATTCAAAAGTCTAGGAACCTACATTGGTAACCATAAACGACATAGGAAGAAGTATATTAAGGCCGCTACATATTTAAACTCTACAATTTTTTCATATAGATTAAGTTGAAGCAATTTTAACTCACTCATGGTTTGAGTTAACTCAAAACCATAAAAATTGTTCTGTAGAATTCCAAGCAGAAGACAAAAAATCTCATCAGTGACTTCAACAAAACTAATTTCTGTGAATAAGAAGCCTGCTAAAGTTTAACATTTAAAGCAAGCAAATCACAAAATTCAAGTTCAAACATTACAATAATAATTGTTTGACCACATTTTTGCACTATCCTGAATCAAAGCTATGTTTTCTTGTAATATGTTTGGAACTAGAGATCATTTGTTAGCCATGTGGGTAATCAAATGGGGATGTATTAAGAAAATTTATTCTTATATAGATAGATAAATGACTTAGTGTGTGCAATATTTATCGAAAAACATATATATTAGCATCATCTTGATTCAAGAAATTTTTGTCTTTGTAATATGATTGATATGAAATGGATGCTTTACAGTTTTTTGGTTTGACACTCATCATACATCAAATGTCACCCCACCCAACTATACACAAACAAATGTTAAACTTTATCCACCCTGAGATTGGTGCAAAGATGATTGATCTCCAAACCTTTTGTTCCAATGCAAGAGATTTAGGCCATCGCCTTGGAGAAACTCCAATACATATTCTTATAAAGTATGTTTGAAAATTCTACTTCATTCAAATTCTCCGTATTGCCATTTCCTTAAAAAGCTTTTGAGAACAATTACAGCTTATAGGCAATCCTTAAATATATAATTCGAGTTGAAATTTGTATAATGCATAATGAACAACAAATGCATTCATGTATATAAACAAAGAAGAAGGGAAAAAGCGTACAAGTAGAGAATCTCCCCAGCATTGACAGTACATTCAAACGGCTTAGGCCCATTAAAATACAAAGGGAATTTAGCCATTTCACTTTCTCTATTCTCCGAAGATGGATACGGATTCACACTACACCAAGGCACATATCTCACTGGCTTCTCCAGTTCCAATGTAAACTGCCCCATATCCTACAAAGCACAATAACATTGGGGATTCCACATTATTCACAATCAAAAACAAGAAAATGTTATGGAATGCAAAAAATTAAGAATTATAATACCTGAGGATAGGAGTAATTAGCAACAGGATATTGACCAATGTACATACGATGAACATCAGTGGGAGGAAGCAGAAGAAAATGTTTTTGACCAGAAATAACAGCGTAGAGATTCTCATAATGATCTTTATGAAAAGAAGTCTCAGAAAGATGATTACCAATCCAAAGATTCACAGCCTCAGGATAACATCCAAGTGCTTCAGTAGCCCAAGGGAGATGTTCATCACAATCAGAAGACAAAACAGAATACTCAGATCGAAAACAGTCATTCTGCTGTTGTAAGTATGCAACCACTTTACCATTACTTGATTTTGATACAAATTGTAGTGCTTCATCAAATGGCATACGCTGTATATGTGCAGAGGCGAAACATAAAGAATCTGAAGATGGGTTGTCGACGACAGAGTCGGCGCGGCCGTTGGGTGAGAGATGGACGGAGACAGGGGATGAAGAAAGGGTTTTGGAGAGATAAGATTTTTGAGTCCAAAGTGAAAAGGCTGGCCAGTGGAGGTTGGCGTTGTTAATAATACAGGGTTTGTTTTGAGAGACATAATCTCTGAGAAATTGGAGAGGTGTTGGTGCTGAATCAAGTCGTTCAACTTTTGCGTTGTTACCTAAGCTAAGTTCCCTCACCTCCTCCCATAACTTCTTCACTCCTTTCATTCCCGGGCCTGATTGAGGCTTCCTGTTGATTTCTTTTCAGGGTTTTAATTCTCTTTCTTTTGACTCCAACACGTGTGTACTGGAAACCATGGATTTCGAGCAGCAAAATCCCCTTATTTGTTCGGAACCCACCCTACGTGCTCAAAATCCATCAAACTAGTAAAATTTTACATTTTAATCTTCATTTTACAATTTTAAAAAATTTCGCATGCTGATCCTTAAAATTTAAGATTTTGAAAATCATGCATTTTAATCTTTAGAAAGTTTCATGGTTATCATTCTTATTTCTAAGCTAATAATTTATTTTAAGGTGACAATGATAAAAAAGGTCATGGAAACCGATCACTTCCCCAGTGTTCTAACTTCCAAGTATGGATACCTTAACCATTTTTTTTTCTACCATATAACTATTGTGTTCTCAAAGTAATGCACTTTAACTTCAACACTTCATTTTTTTCTACAACAATAGATTACAAGGACATTGCATATGCAAAAATGGATACGCATAGCAAGTTAACCCACGATGCCTACGAATGCTTTAATTGAGGTCCAGGAAATCTAACATCAGAGCGAATGACATCAGAAAACATGTTTTATGATAATATTATTTATATATATATATATATAAGATAATAAGTTATTATGTTTTAAGTACAAGCACAAGTCAGTCGGACGTTGGAGCCCAATGTTGAGAAGAAGAGTCAACCGGTACATAAAGCAGCTGCTAACGTTCACCCTACTTATATTGAGCAAATACATGGAGAACTTGTTTTCAAAGGACCAGTGACAAAGTGGTACATGTTCATATTTATGCATTGTTCATGTATTAATTTAAATACACATGTTCATAATAGTTATGTTGTATTGCAAGACATACAAGTGCAAGGGGTGATATAAGTAACACTATAGTCGCCTGATATGGATCACAAAGATGATCTTTTAGTCCCACATATGTCTGCACAGTCGGTTGGTGCATACGACAAAGATGATCTTTCAACCTTATTACGTCAGCACAGTTGTTAGATGTGTACAACGAAGATGATCTTTTAGCCTTACATGCATCTTTCCATTCTGGTGATGCTGTTGAATGCTTGAAGTTTCGATGCAGGGGTTAGATAATAATTTTGATGTAGTAAGTTAGATAACTTAGCTTAAGGTTGCTCTCGAAGCACACTAAGAGGAATTGTGGGCACATAGGCAAAATGTCAATGCCAGGCTAGACCAACAAGTAGAGTTGATGTAGGTGCAACAATGGCATGAACTATCATATGACGCTAAGTGTCACACCCCGAATCTGGCATGAACTATACATCCAAAATTATTAAGAGAATGTGTGTTATTCCCGTATTTTTCATAACAACTGCAATATAATATTAGAGACTAGAATGAAAAAATTTTAAAAGTTGAGGGGTTAATGTGCTAAATCATGACAAGTAAGGAAAAAGATGTAAATAGTCATAAATGTTGGGCAATGAAACAAAAATCATACTAAATGGCCAAAACTAAAAATCAAGCCCAAAACTTTGTGAACATGGAAGCCCAAATCTAAATCCAATTAATTTTAAAATGGGGGCCCAAACTCTAGAAACTTCTATTTCTATTTAGAGAAACCAAGAGATAAAGAGGAAATAAAAGAAAAGAATAAGAGTGGAAAGAAAAAAAAACGTGAAGAAAGAGAGAAAAAGAAGAGAAAAGAGAAAAAGAAAGAAAGAGAGGCTAAGAGGGAAAGAAGAGAAGGAAGAAGAGAAGAGAGGAAAGAAAGAAAAGAAAGGGAAGAAGAAGAGAAAAGGAAGAAGAAAAGAAGAGAAAAGAAAAGAGAAGAGGAAAAAAGAGAAACAAGAAGAAAACCAGGAGAATAAAAAAAGAAGAGAAAGGAAAAAGAAGAGGAAATTGGCTTCCAAAAGATGGTAAGGAAACTCTTTGCATTTTATCAATTTTCTAAAATTTTGATTATGTTTTGTAATGGTTATAAGTTGAATTGGTGAATTATGTGATTAGTTGATTGTGGAAGGTTGTTGGCAGTGAATATTGTATATATATGATAGTGTTTTGATGCTTAAATATTGTGAAATTAGGATGTGATAATGAATCATTATGGTGGTTAAATTGTATTGAAGTATACGGCAGTGAAATCTCATGTTAAGAGTGCATATTTTGGTTGCCAAAAATTCTGGACAAGGCTTAGTAATTTGAAAACATAATACGTTTCGGACCTTCGATGATAGAATCATAAAATTTTGTGAGAACTAGATATAAAAAGGAACAACATAGTCAAAAACTAGATTATTTCATAGAGAAATGAGTCCTTAGTAAATTGCGAAAGTTGGTTGCCCTGTTATGATTTTGAACACTTATCTCATTTTTGCATAGTATATAGTGATTTTTTTTATAACTTGAGTATTAGGATTCGAAATCAGAATCTGTAAAAAGCCACAAAAACTAGACTTATAAGAGAAATTTTATCAAAAATTTAGCTTAAGAACTATTCCCAATTGATTACAGTGGAAATTTAAAGTCACCCTATGTTCAATAAGGTATTACCTAGAGTAATCAGAATTGAATTTGCGATTCTTCGATTTGGGTAATTTCAGTTCGAGCTCCTTAATAAACCAAAACATCTTAATTTCTTATTAAGATGCATTGTTCATGCATAATATATTTGTTAATTTATGAGATAAGCATATCACATCGTAAATTCTAACGGAAACTGCTTATTGTAAATCATCAGCCAGAGCACCTACCGACCACAACTTGATTCGGATAGGCCAGACTATATCGGTGAGTGAATGTTTATTCCTCAAAAAATTATTTGAGCTTAATGTTTGAAATACATGTGTTGGAAATTAAATTAAATTCTTTAGATTTGCTTCGATTATTTGTTTAGGAAATTATGATTATTATAGATATTGTGAATGTTTTTGGAGCATGTTGATGATATATTAAGTTAATGTGAATTTATAAATTTGTGATTTGGGTTATGTTATTTGAGAAAGGATATTAAAATTATTTACTAATTTTGTAGAAATGATTTATTTCATAAAGTTAAAGCATGATTATGGAATTATTTTATGATATGATTTTGAGGATTTATGGATCACTTGTCATTGCTGAAGACCATATGCACACGTGTAGCTACAGACTCGGGACTAGGGAAACGGCGATATATAACTCCCTTAGATCCCATGCCTTATATGTCATATTCCTGAGAGAAGCAATAGTGATTTAGGGAACGGCAATACGTAATGCCTCAAGACACCGGAAATTTAGGGAGATGTGTCTAAGGAGACGGTGATACATAACACCTCTAAACACTAGAGATTTTAGATATGTGTTTGAGGGGGCGATGATACGTCCTAAACAATAGATTTTACACCTAGTGCTAGGTTTTTGCAATGATTTATTTTATAAAGGATTTTAGATTCAATAGGTTTTAGAATTATATTTTTTTTTACATATATACTTATGATTCAATTGTATAGTTAGTATACCATGAGATGTGTTTGTATCCACTTGGGTTGTATATACTATTAGTAACGGCATATTGCCCCTTTAAGTTGTTCAAATATTTTCTATGAAATGTAACATCTCGGGATATTACAAAGTTGATATCAGAGCATGGTTTAGAGGTTTATGGCTGTAGTGAGAGGATATTAGTGTCTTGTGTAAGCGGTATGTCTAGGATACAAATATACAAGGGGCTATCTCTCCAATATCCTTGTTCCTTGTGTGGTGTCTCATTCGATATAATATAAAAATAACTCATGTAATTATCTAACCCTATTTATTTTCTTATATAAATCATGTTAACTCGACATAAACCTAGATGTGTAGATGTACCGCGGGATGCAGAGTTAGACCGGAGGTCGACTGCACCTCCTATAGATGTAGTGAGAAGGAGGAGATGAGAATGTAATAAAACATAAGAAGAAATATAGGATTGATGTTGTGGCATTTAAGGTAGGCTACTTAGGAGAAAAATGGCAAATAAAAGGTGAGAGAGTGCTGAAAAATCATTTCAGAGCTTGTTGACACTACATTTTAGAAAAATACCTCAGGATTAAACTTGGTGCTAGAACATATACAACCAAAAATGTACTAGATTGTATACATTTTGGCCTATACGATCATGCTTAGGTTGCATCATTAGGTGGTAGTGATAGTAACTTGGGGGATGGCAATACGTAATGCCCCAAGACACTAGAAATTTACAGAGATGTGTTTAGGGGATGGCGATACGTAACGCCCTTAGACACTAGAGATTTTCAGATATGTGTTTTAGGGGACATCGATACGTAACGTCCTTAAACACCAGATTTTTCACCTAGTACTAGGTTTTTGCAATGATTCATTTTATAAAGGATTTTAGATTCAACAGGTTTTAAAATTAAAATATATATTTTTTTACATACTGCATATTTTGTTTTTACCTAACATTTATGTATTATTGTTTTATAGTATTCACTCACTGGGTTTTCCTACACTCCCCCCTCTCCTTACCAAACCCACACCCCTCCCCCCATCTCACTCTTTAGTTTTTGTAGGATCTTATATCTAGTGAGTCATTTCATCATCTTTAGAGACATGAGCTAAGGAGATGATATACACTACAATCACTAGGGCATTTGGGTCCATTATGCACAGAGGGTCATGTAGGTTACAGATATAGATATATTTTGGGGTCATGCTTAGATTTTAGTTGTATTATATTATAATGAATGTTGTAGAGTGTTTATGGATTATATAAATTTCATGGTTGGGCATTTCGCCCTTTTTCATTACATATGAGAATGAGGTTGTTATTATTTATACATAAGAATGATGTGTACTTAGACAGACAGTGATTAATCAATTGTATAGTTAGTATACTATCAAATGTGTTTGTATTTACTAGAATTGTAAATAGTATCAGCCGCGACATATTGCTCCCTTAAGTTGTTCAAATATTTTCTATGAAAAGTATTGTGCATTTATGTTTAGAATTTATATTTAGACAGGTTATATAAGGCTTAAGGTGGTGGGGTATCCTATCACATGTCGGTAACAACACGAGATTTTAGGATGTTACAAAGTGTAAAGCTTTTCTTTATCTTGTAAATCATAAAACTTGTATCCACAGTTTATAAAATAATAAGTCCCATCTATGAGATTATTATCAAAATAAATTGATCATTCATGATCAAATCATTCAAAACATGTAACACCCTATTTTTATATTTATTCAATCAATCATTATTACATAATGCTACATCATTTTATACAAAGAGTGTTACTATTACATAATTTTTAAATGTCTACAATTTCTAAATTCCTTACACGTACAAAGAATTATCTATATAACTAGTTTTCAAACTTATAATTACTCTATTAATTACTTATATAACTAAGATTTTCATCTATACTAAACTAACCTTGCACGCGTCCTTTGTCACTTCTACGTACTATTTTCTGAAAAATAAAATTTTTACAATAAAATGTGAGATAACATCTCAGAAAGTAAACCATGCAAGTTTTTCATATGTCAATGTGATATAGAACATAAATACTCAAATAGATCAATACATTTTCAAACCTTTCATATTTATTTCCTTTTCAAAGCAATCATATTTGTATAAACAGATCAATGATTTTTCAAACTATCAATTTACATAGGAATTCATTCATATTTCAAACATTTATAGATTGGCTCAGTTAATTAGTGTCACCTACACCCACAGTGACCCGGATTCAGAATGTGATTACGTGTTCCGCTTAAAGCGGACATTTTCATATTAGTTATAACAGAAACATGCATTGAACGTTAAACAGAAATGTGCATTGCGCGTTAAACAGAATTCTGAATAGCTCGCAAGTCCCACTTTGACACGAGACCCAGCCAAGTCAGAATTAACATTAACTAATGACTAAAACCATAAAATCATTTTTATTTAAAAACATTTACACATCGACATCATTTTTCAACAATCATTTCATGAATTTGATATCCGCATATAAAACATTCAAAATCCGGAACTTTCATATTGTTTTCAAACAGATGCTCAGATATCATATTATTTCAAAGGCAGTAAAAATACATGAACGATTTACTTACAACAACGGGAGGGTAACCACTCCCATTAATGATCCTTCCACTTAACTTGATCTTTCTTCCGAATTCTCGTAGCTTAATATCACAAATATTTACATCATGTCTTTTACTATTTAATAAATTAATATAAATATTTTAAATGCGATATTTATAAAATTAGTGTCTAAAATTCCTTAGATTTACCCCTATCACTAAGTTTAACTAACTAAGTCATTATTCGATTTTTAACAACTAATTTCTATTACTAACTTATGCTATTTCATGTTTTCGATTACCTTAAATTTATATATTTTCGTCTAAGTAAACAAATAAAGTTTTTATTTAAATACTACAGTAAAAAATGTTCATGCCTGAATTACTGTAGCTAAGTCACTGTTTATACTGGATTTACTGTGTAAAACAGTTACTATACAGATTAAATCTATTGTGTAAACAGTTACTGTTCAGATTTAAGTTACTGCAGCAATCTTCAAAAACACTGTAGCAACCTTCAAAATCACTGTTTATCCGAGAGAAAAATACACCAATTTCTTCTCACAAATACCTCAATCAGTGCTAAATCAATCCAATATTATATTTGCTACTTCAATTCAACTCAATTTAACATTTTCTATTTTGAATTTAATATAATTTATTTGAATAAATAGTAACTCAATTATCAATTAACCATAAAAATCCAAAATTCAAGCTTCTAATAAGTCATTAAGCTTACCCGTAACTGAAATTTGAAAGAAAAACACTTGAATTTAGAGTAATTAGGCCAAAATTTGAGAAGAAAATGGGAGAAAAGAGGTGCTAGATACGAAGAAGAAAGGCTGGAATGGCACGGTTTTGGGGGAGAAGAATGCGTGAAATGGTTTTAATTTAGAATGTAAAATGTCAATTAGGCCTTTATTTTTTTAATATTATAAAAATAACTTAAAACTTTAATACTCTTTCATTTTAGTCCTTTAAGAAATTCTAAAATAATTTTTAATATTTCAAAATCTTTACAATTAAGTCCAAAATTAATCAAAGTACTATTTCCTTAATCCAAAATTCACTTATAACTTAACTTTATAATATTAATTTTAGACTTAAACAAATAACACTATTTTGAGCTTAAAATTTAATCATTCACCTAAAAATTCTAAATTATACAAAATTTTTTAATTAAACAAATAACATCAAATATTCAATTAAATTTCCTAAATATTGTGGGTGTTACAAAACACATGACAAATAATTAAAACATTATCATAATGAAAACTATTCCCAGTCAGGTTGAACAAACATAAATATTTACATAAAACATTTAGTTTATAAATATGTTACAATATTCAATTAACTTTATCAAGTTAACTCTATTCAGTAGAACATAATATACGTGTGAGTCAAGAAAATCTATCTAGAGCGCCAAAGGCTCTTTAAGGCTACCACTAACCCAACAAGTACTAAGATGCCTAACCTAAAAGCTGAAATAGAGTAAGAGGTGAGTATACGACTATATTTAGTGAGTAAATAAATACATACATATATACATACATATACACGCATTTCCAAATTTCAAATATTGGGATTTGCTTTAACAATATACTCAAAAGTGTGTGTGTGTATATATATATATATATATTCATTTAATCCAATAAATTAGAAAACAATTTATAGGTTTACATACAGTTTTAAACAACTAAACTGAAAAATCTACATTAGCCGAGATAACTTCGAAATCATCAATAAGTCTTTCGTACATAAAACTCTATACAATTAAGTTCATGTCAATTAAAAAATTGTTTTTCATGCTTTATAAAATTATTTATTTTATGTAAACATGTATTTATAAAATCATGTCTGTCTCACTGATATTGGCCCTAAGTAGTCACTTAGTGACATGAGTGACTGTCCTCGAATATCCGTTAAATCCAAGATATTTCTATCAAGTCGCCAGAACTTTCTATAGGGTACCTATACATCTGCACATCTATGTCTGACACACAGTGGGCTTGCCATAGACATTCTCCCTTATACCAGTCTCATTGTGGCTCTACTCACTTATGCGGTTTCTCAATAGGTCCGTCTATAGGTTACCTCCCCATAGTTACAGTAAATATTCAAGCTTACTAGCCATATATCAATATTCGGCCTACCGGCCTCATCACCAATATACATGTATAAATCAAATAAATTTTTAATCAATGATATAATCATGTAAATAAATTCTGCCTCTAAGGCCATTTCAACATGTATATCAAATAATTTGTCAATAGGAGACTAAATAAATATTTTATCCCAATATCAATGTAAAACACATATAAACATATTCATTTTAAATTTCACATTAATCATAAAATCATTTGTTTAACACACAAGCATACATATTTGTACAAGACACATATATTTACATATTCATGTATGTATAAAATTTACTCATGACAAAGGGAGGGAACCACTCCCACTTAGGGTCCTCGCGCCCACTCGATCTATCTCTTGGGTTCTCGGAACCTAATAACACATATGTATATAATAATGAATTCCACGATCTAAATAATTATATTTAAATGCACTAAATGCAATTCTTATGGAAAATGTGGCTAAAATCTCTTAGTTGATACATGACACATTTCTCAAGCCTTAATTAACGGAGGTCATTTTTTCGATTTTTAATAGTGAAATCTTATGGCAGTAAATATTCCAAATTCATATTTTCATTTAAAATGAATATACACATTCCCAATGAGAACTAACTTATGATTGACTATCAAAAATACTTCAATTAATGTCCATAGCAAGTCCACTTATGTGCCGAGCACGGATGTGCAGACATAGATACCCTATGAAAAGTCCTGGCAACTTAATTGGGATATTTTGAATTTGACGGATATTTCAAGGCAGTCACTCGTGTCACTAAGTGACTACTCGAGACAAACATCAATGAGACTAGCGTATTTTATAAATGCATGTTTTACGAAATATAAGTCATTTTGTAACGCATAGGAAATGATTTTCTATTTGATAAGAAATTAATTGCATATGGTTTTATGCATGAAAGGCTCACTGATGGTTTTTCGAAATTACTTTGGCCAAGGTAGCTTTTGAGAAAGCATGACTAGCCCGATTTTGGTTATTTAAAACTGTTTGCAGACCTATAAACTATTTTCTGATTATTTAATAAAATAAATATATAGATACTTTTGTGTATATTTTAAAGTAATCTCAATATCTAGCATTTGGAAATGTGTGTGCATGTATGTATGTATGTGTGTATTTATTTACTCATTGAGTATAGTTGTATACTCACCCCTCACCCCTTACAGCTTTCAGGTTAGGCGCCCTAGTACTCGTCGGATTAGTGGTAGCCATAGAGAGCCTTCGGTGCTTTGGATAGATTTTCTCTTGACTCACTTACGTATTTTATTCCATTAGATAGATTTATTTGGATATTGAAATGTATTTGTAAACTAAACGGTTTATGTAAATACTTATGTGTGTTTTAACCCAATTGGAAATGATTTCTAGGATGATTTAATCATGGATGATCAAGTTTTGATAATAATCCCATGAATGGGAGTTATTGAAACTATAGATACAGGTTTTTATGATTGATAGGATAAAGGAAAGTCTTACAAGTTCTCTTAATACATTTTGAGTATATAAGTTGTATCATGAGGATTTGTGGCAGTTGTCACAGGTGGATCCCAGATTCGGAGCTTGACATAATCGATAAATTAGGGTTTATGAAAATATAGGACATAATTAATTTTTATTAAAGTGATGAGGTTATAACAAACAACATTAAATTTTATATAAGATTATTTGATAAGTTCCTTTTTAAAATCAATCATTCTCCTTTAAAATTTAAAGTTGTTGTTGTAAGGTTTCCTAAGGCAAAGGAAGCGACGGAAATTAAGTTTGAATTATTATGGATATGTATTTCAAAAACTTTAAGGTTAGAACAACTTACTTGTTCTTTAAATTTTTCACACAAATTCAAATTTTGAAGCTTGAGGAGTGTTAAGAAAAACTCCCTCTACATTTATCCACTCTTAATTTGAACTCACTTGAGCTTAAATATGAGAATTGTGAAAGGAATTTGCAAACTCTTTGCAATTTTTCTTTTCCCCCATGTTCTCTTGGCCAAGAAGAAAAAAAATCCCTTAATTTTTGTTTCTCTTGGCCAACAAGTGAAAAATCATCCAATTTTTTACTTTTCAAAATAATAAAATATATATATTTACATTTTCATCACATGGAAATATTAGTATCCATTCATTTTCTCACTTTCATTTACTTGGCCAATTTTAAATCACATGCTAACATGTAATTGGCCAATTTTCTCATATTAATCCATACATTAAATTATTAATAAATAATAAATAAATATTTTATTTAATTAATTATTATGGTAATACCATAATACCCCTTATAGAATTTACCATAAAATTATTTTATAAAATTTACTATAATACCCTTGTATGGAATATTTCAAATATTTAATTCTTTAATAATAAATAAACAAACACTTTATTAATTAATTATTATGGTATTACCATAATAACCTATAATGGCCCAAACTTTTCCTACGACAAACTTCTATAAAATATCGATGACTAAAATGAAAGGTTTTCAAAGTTGAAGGGTCAATATGTTAAATTATAGAAAAATTGTGGAAGGAAATATAAATTGATATAAATGTAGGGCCATAGTGCAAAAATTTAAAGAATGGCCCAAAAGTTATTTTTAAGTCCAATTTATGCTATATATATATATATATATATGTATGTATGTATGTAGGCCCTTATTAAGCCAAGATCAAGCCCACAAATGGATGCAAACAATGGCCCAAACTTAAGACTTTTTTTATTTTTCTAGAAAAATCATGATTTATGGAGGAATTAAAAGAAAATTCAAGATAAATGAAAGGCCTTGTTTTCTAGAATTTTCTCCATTAATTTAGATTTAATTATAAGCTAAAAGAAAAGAGAGAATATAAGAAAGGAGAAGAGAGACACAGGAAGAAAAGAAGAGAGGGGAGAATTGCCGAAAGGGGGAGAAGTGAAGAAGAAGAAGTTGTCAAGAAAGAAGAGGGAGAGGAAGAAGGAAAAAGAAAAGAGAATGAAGGGTGAGGAGGGGAAGATGGCCGAGTAAAGAATAAAGGGAAAGGAAGTAAGGGTGGCTGAGAAAGGAAAGAAAGGGAAGAGAAAGAAAAAGAGAAGAAGAAGAAGGGATAAAGGGAAGAAAAGAGAGGTATATAGGAAACAAAGGAGGGAAATATGAGAAGACATGAAACCAAAGGGAGATGGAGGAATGGCCGATACAAGAGGAAGAAAAAAGTGTTGCCATGAAGGATGGAAGAGAGGAAAAGAATAGAAGGAGAAAAAGGAAGATAATGTTGTTTCACATGAGGTAAGGGAAATCCTTTTCATTATTTTAAGTTTTGGAAAATAAAAATTTATTGATTTGAAATGTTAGAATGATGTGAATGGGCATGTAGTGATGTGTATGTATGGGATGTGTAAAAGATATAGTTGATAGACTTTAAAAATGTTGGGCAGTGAATGATGCATGTAGTGGTTGAATTTGAGAATAAATGGCAATGATGCTATATGCATATATGGCAATGAAGAATTTATGTATATATGAACATGGCAATGTTTAATGTTGAAACAAGATAATGCAAAGCATTATGAGAGTATATTGTAAATATGCATGATATTATGTAAATTAGTAAATTGTTGGAAGTAGTTGATGAGTAGGCTGTAGTAAATGTGTAAATGACTATGTGTTAGGATGCAAAAACTATAGTAAGGATGAATGTGAGCAAGTATGAAAATTTTATAAATAGGTTTCTAGAAGATGTTAAATATTTGAATATGGCAGTAATATAGTGTACATATTGTTGTGTTTTATATATATGAATGGTATAATCAAAGAGTTAATGATGTATGGAATTGATGGTAAAATCGTAGGGCTAGAAAATTGGGTAAGGCAGGGGAGTATTTGTGCTAGAATTCTGATATAAACTTAGTATTTGGCTCATAAAATAAGTTATAGACATCCAATTAATAAGCCATAAAATTCTTGAGAAATTAGACATAATTGCAAGCAACAAAGTCTAAATTTAGAATTTTTCGCGAAATGACGCACTCCTTGTAGATTTTAGAAGTGATTGTTTCGTGTTGCATTTTGATTTGTCGAAAATGCGAAGTAGCATACAAAAAAACCAAAATTGAATATGGTTCCCGACCTTCAAATTTAGTGTCGTAAAATTTAATAAAAAGTATACCTATAGGTGAATAACATATCCAAAAATCAGATTGTTTTATATAAAAATGAATTCCCAGCAAAGATTCGTAAAGAGCAATGGAAACTAGACATAACATAAAATAACATAGTCAAAAATTATATTTTTCCGTCAAAAAACGGATTCCCAAAAACTTTGGAAAAAACTACTGCCCTGTTACGAAATTTGGTTGAATAATGTTCATTCAATTAAGTATAAGTTGTGATATAGAAGTTCAAATGAAACACCGTAAAAAGTTACGTAAACTAGACTTATAAGGGATGAATATATTAAAATTTTAGCTTAGAGTTCAATGTCGATTGATCCTAGTAAAAAGATGAAGTCACCCTTGTCACAGATAGACATTTCTTATAATAATTACGATAAAAGTTGCAATTTTCTTGAAATAAGTAATGATAGTTCGAGTTCCACAAGAATTATGGGAGTTTGAGACACTTATATTTTCTGTTAATAATCAAGATCATGTGTGGTATATTTCTTAGTTTATACGACAAGTATATGGTATTTCGGGTTTTAATGAAAGGACATGTATTTGTAGATAGTTGACTCAGTAACCATTAGCAATGCTGCAAGTTAGAAGCGATTAAGTGTAAACCAATGAGTGAATATTTTATTTTCAAAATATTATTTATGCAAAATGTTTGAATTATGAATGTCTTAAAAAATTGATTTGAATAAATATTTATTTCATTTCTTTAAGGTATGTTTTGAACAAAATATTTGAAATACACATGTTTTAAAGATTAAATTTGAATTGTTAAACTATGAGATGAACCCAATTTTTATGAATATTTATAATTTTGAAATTAATATATCTGGAGTAAAGGTAAATGTTTAGAAAATGTGAGTAGATATTTGTGAAAGGTTTTGTGGATGAAATGATTATTGATGATTTGATTTTGTGTTGAAAATTGATAATATATGGAAAGATTGTTATTGACATTTGATAAATATAAGAAAAAACGTTGTATAGTTTTCTATGATTTAAATTGGTATAAAGTGTTCAGTGTAGCACATCTGTACAGATGTTCCGCCTTTACTAAGAAGATGCATAAGGGAGAGGTTACCGAGGGATGGATCCTGATGGGTAAGTTTCTCAAAGAGGTCTAATTTCTACTTAGTGGGATAGGGAGGTCTATTAGGCTGTAGTGGTCATTCCGATGTGGTAGGCTGGGGCCCTTAGCAGTTGATTCAGTGTGGTAAGCTGGGGCCCTTAATGGTCGGTCCGGTATGGTAAGCTGGGGCTGTTACACTACTATTGGATAGGTTAGTGTCTTGCATCACACCACTTATACAAGGCAACGCTAACAAGTGGCCTTATTGATTTTTTTTCTATACTAATATAAATTAATTCATTAGCGGATCTTGATATGTCAATCGAATATACACAGGAGGATGTCTCAATGGATATTTTCTTGGCAAGTCTAAAGATTTTAATTAAACATCCACAAACTTCACACATGGAATTGCTTTATTATGCTTTATTGTTTTAAGAGAATGATTTTTAAATAAATGTGAAATATTATATTTTAAATTTTATACTCTAACTCTTTATTTATAATTTTTCACTTTATTGTATCTACTCACTAAGTTTTTAGGACTCATCTCCCCTCATCTTTCAGTTTTATAGATTAGATAGGAAATTAAAAAGAGTAAAATGAAATTTTCAATACAGCAGAGATATAGACGAAGAACGAGGGTAGTCACTATAGGCTTATTGGTCCGTCATGCTTCAAGAGTCCTGCATGGTTTAGCAAATAGTGCATTGTAAAGTCATGTCCAAATCACAACTCGTATTATTGTACATTTAAATGTTGTAAAATATGCATAGATTTCATTTATGCTACGATTGGGTTTATTGTCCTTTTGTGATTTATGCATAGTATTATATTATTGATTAAGTTTTAATAACAATGCATGTATATCGTACATACAGAGAAAGAGGCTTAGGGTGATGGTGGAATCCATCACCTACCGATAGGATATCTAGATATGAGAGTGTTACATACCCTCTTATAGAATTTACCATAAAATTATTTTATGTAATTTACTATAATGTCATATATAGAATTAAGGTTACACATTTGAGGAAATAGAGCGAATGTAGGTTCCCCAATCCCCATTCCCACTTTCTCTAACCTCTCTCGTTCCTATTTGAGGAAAAATGGGAATAGGGGATTTTGGGTGGAGGGTCCTCAAATAGGCATGGGGGATTTTGAGGGGAGGTACCCCCATTCCCAACCCTAGTTCCCTATTTTCCCCAATTCCCATTTCCTCGTTTCCCTATTATCCTTATTTTTTTTATTTATATATTTTACTAAAAATTTCAAATAAATATAATATTTTATTATAAATTTAATATAATTAAATTTTTAAATAATAAAAATATTTTTTGAAGGGAAAATTGGGTTTTTTTTGGAAAATGGGGAAATGAAGATGGGGTAAGGGCTCCCCATCCTCATCCTCATTTTAATTTGGGGACGAAAATCATTCTCATTCCCACCCCATTTTCCCCCCAAATCTTCCCCCAAATGGGGTTGGGGGAGTGGAAAAATAAGGTCTCGGAATAAAATGTGCAACTCTATATAGAATATTTTATAATTAAGTATTCCAATACTTGTAATACTTCTCAAGTAAATTTCTTATCAATTTGAGTGAGATTTAATAGGTTCACTTAAAAATCTACAGTAGACATACATCAAATTATGAATTAAACTATTTATTTATTTAATGTTCGGTAAATCATCTCATGATTTACAAAATGAATTAAAAATTTTAATTCACTTAATAATTAATAAATCATCACATGATTAATTAAATATGTTTACAGACCAAGTTTAACATCTAGCAATATATGACAACCACCCGAATTATAATGAAGTAGCAAACTTCAACATGAATATTTTTACAATTAGTTACCATGCAATTCAATCATTCTGTCATACTTGCTCTTATTAGATCAAGGTTATGGTTAACTATTAAAATCACTATATGTAATACTATGTATAATGAACTTTGAGATCATAGCTCATTTAGTGTATCGAAATTGAGAACTCCTTCTCAATCACACAATGCACCTTGGCCAAGGGTTTCTTAAGTTATATTTTTATCATTCACATAGAGCAAACTCCCACAATGTACTAAAGATGACAAATCCTTTATTGAATATTTACCTATCTCCAACAGTGTCATACCATACCCAAAAACTACCTGTAATTGGTCCATCATGAATTAGTATCAAACTATAGCATTTCATCCACAAGATAACTATAATATTCTCAAGTCTAAGGATCATTTACACTACTGATACCAAAAATGTCCAATTGATAGTAAAGTACAATTACTATTTGTAAATTTTTGTCGTAAGTTAATTCAGTAAACTCATTCTCTAATGAGCACCTAAACACTTGTCTTAGTATCGCTACGCAAATGGTCTATGAAAACAACCACCATTTCAACAATTAAGCATAGTGTGTACCAATATATTCAGTACTATAAAGGCCCCACTTTACAATTTTATAACTGAAAATGTTTAAAAATGATGCATCTAATATATCTATCTCATAAATATGATCTCATCATAATTAGATACATATCGTAAACATTCTATGAACTTTATCATTATACATATAAACATGTAAATTAATGAAAAAAGAATTTTCCATAAAATATTCATTTCATTACTAAAAAAAGAAAAATTTACAAGAGATAATACTTATCACAACAACTTGTGATTGGCTTGCAGGGCATAACTATTACAGTTGTCAATCTTCCATATTATAAAATAAGTAGCTTAATTTTCTTTTACCAAACATAAATTGTCACACCCCAAACTTGGGGTCTGCTCGTGACAATCATCACAAACGCTCATGATACACCCTCTATACTCAGAATGTAATAAGAGAGTTTGTAAAGTTTTCCTATTTCCTGCCAATCATAAAAATCTAAAAATAATTTATAAATAGATAATTCTCATCCATGGGATCATTATTAAAAAATTGATTATTTATGATCAATTCATTCAAAACACATATCAAAGAAATAAAATATCATTATCATGGGAATCATTCCTAGTCAGATTGAACTTACATAAACATTTACATAAAACGTTTAGTTTATAAATACATTACAAAATTCAAATAACGTTATCTAGTGAAAAAAATAAAAATGTAAGTCAAAAGAAGCCTACCTAGAGCGTCAAAAGCTTTTTACGGCTACCACTAGCTCCACGAGTACTAATGCGTCTAATCTAAAAGTTGTAATGGGTGAGGGGTAAGGATAGAAATATACTCAATGAGTAAATGAAATACATACATATATACGTATATGCACATGCATTTCCAAATTCCAGACATTGTGATTACTTTACAATATACTCAAAAGTATATATAAACATATTCATTTAGTCAAATAACTAGAAAACAATTTATAGGCCATACTTTCTTAACCACTACATTGGCAGAGATAATTTCGAAACTATCAGTGAGTTTTTCATGTACAAAACCATATGCAATAAATTATTATTAAGTAGAAAACTATTTCACATGCTTTATAAAATTATTTATTTTTTGTAAAATATGCATTTATAAAAACACTAGGGGTGCCATGCATTTTTAGTTGTTGTAGTAGTGTGTAAAATATTGATTCTAAAATTCTCTCAAAAAATTAGCCCAAGTTAACTGTGATCCAAATCTGGCTAACATATTCTGCAACAATCATACAACTACTCTTAACTTATCATCATCTGAGATACCTATATCCTACAGATTTTGTTGTACTAGTCTCATCTATTTACTTGTCACAATGGCATCAGAAGTTCTTGAGAAAAATACACACCCTAATTGTCTAGCTTCCTTAATTAATTTAGAAAGTTTATACATTGGTCTAGAGGACTTTACATGGATTGCAAGAGCTACTGGCACTTGGGGTGCCATAGTTGTTTCATTGGGTGAGTAACTTAATGGAACTTGCTCAAGCTGAACTAAAGTTTGATTCTAGGTATTCCAATATGCCATAAAGGCTTTCCACATCTCTGGTAGCACCTTAGCTGGCATTTTCATCACAGATTGTGAAAATAGAGTTGTTTGTTCCGATTGAGGAAACTATGGTACATGTGAGGAATCTGTTGGCTCCTCTTCGGGTAACGGTATTCTACAGGGTCTAACCCTTCCTTTTTCCGTACGTGGAGGTATATTTACTACAAAAAGAAATGAAGTTCAATCATATATGCTTCACAACAACATATACTTATCTATGACTTAACTCACTTAATATCCACTAGATAATTTAAAAATCATTTTCAAAACTATGTTCAACCCATTTTAGATATCAAATTGTTTTCAAAACATTTGAAAACCCTTTTCAAACCAAACGCTTTGATACCAACAAAATTGTCACACCTCGAACCTGGGGTTCGCCTGTAATAATTGTCACAAACCCTCTGATATACTCTATATACCTAAAATGTAACAAGAGAGTTTGTAAAGTTCTCTTTTTTCTTGTCAATCTTAAAATCTTAAAAACAATTTATAAATAAATAACCTTTATCTATGAGATCATTATCAAATAATTGATCATTCATGATCAATTCACCCAAAACACATATTAAATAAATAAAATATCATTAACATGGAAATCATTCTCAGTAGGGTTGAACTTATATAAACATTTACATAAAACATTTAGTTTACAAATATATTACAAAATTCAAATAACGCTATCCAGTGGGACAAAATACAAATGTGAGTCAAGAGAAACCTACCCAGAGCGCAAAAGGCTCTATGGCTACCACTAGCTTGACAAATACTAAGACGCCTAACCTGAAAGCTGTATGAGTGAAAGGTGAGTATATAAATATACTCAATAAGTAAATAAAATATACACATATATACATACATGTACATGCATTTCCAAATTCCATATATTAAAATTACTTTACAATATACTTAAAATTGTATATATATATATATATATATAGAGAGAGAGAGAGAGAGAGAGAGATATACACACACATACATATTCATTTAGTCAAATAACTAGAAAACAGTTTATAGGTCTGCATACAGTTTAAATAAACAAACTAGGCTAGTTATACTTTCTCGACCGCTACCTTAGCCGAGATCACTTCGAAACCATCAATGAGTCTTTCATTTATAAAACCATATGCAATAAATTCTTATTAAATAGAAAACTATTTCGCATGCTATATAAAATTATTTATGTTCTATAATACATGCATTTATAAAAACACATCTGTCTTACTAATGTGTTAGTCCCAAGTAGTTACTTGGTGACACTAGTGACTGTCTTTGTAATATCCGTCAAATCCAAGATATCCTTACAAGCTGCCAGGACTTTCCATAGGGTATTTGTATCCGCATATCCGTTCACAACACACAGTGAGCTTGCTATAGACATTCTCTCTTACACTAGCCCTATTGCAGCTTCACTCAACTATACAGCCTCTCAATAGGTTCGTCTATAAGCTATTTCCCTATAGCCACAGTAAAAATAGGCTCATTGGCCGTACAACAAGCCTACTAACCATATATCAATATCCAACCTACCGGCCTCATGACCAATATACATGTATAATTCAAATAAATTTCAAAGCAATGATATAATATCCTATAAACATATCCTACCTCTAAGGCCATTTCAACATGTATATCAAATAGATTTTCAACAACAGACCAAATAAATATTTTTTCCCAATATCATATAAAACACATATGAACAAATTCATTTCAAATTTCCTTTAACACAAAAATCGCTTATTTAGCACACAAGCATGCATATATATATAACACACATATATTTACATATTCATATATATAATAAATTTACTCACTATAAGGGGAGGGTAACCACTCCTACTAAGGGTAATTGCGCCTACTTAGTTCTCTTGGGTTATTGGAACCTAATATCACACATGCATATGATAATGAATTTCACGATCTAAATAATTATACTGAAATGCACTAAATATAATTCTCTTGGAAAACTTGGTTAAAATTCTTTAGTTGACACATGATACATTTCCCAAGACTTAACTAATTGAGCTCAATTATTCGATTTTCAAAATTGAAATCTTATGGCCGACTTATTCCAATTCCATATTTTCATCTAAAATGGATATACACATTCTAAATAATATCCAACACATATATAATCATCACATACTTTCAATTAATGCAGTATATCACAACCTAACATTTTCTACGCGAAAATCAATAGAAATATTATGGAACAATAACCCCTAAGTTCCAACATATTCATAATCTCAAAATTAAACTTCTAACGAGTTAATGAACTTACCGGTAACCTATATAAGTCCTTAGAAATCCTAAATCGACGATTTAACGAAAAATTCTTAATTTTTCTTTGAAATCCTAGTTTCTTCCTTACTTCTCCTTGCTGTTTCTAGACCAAAATTCGTAACAAATTGAATAAAAATAGTTGGGTAATCACTTGGCAATAGAATTTGAAAGGAAAAGTTAAAGAATTTGCTAAGATTTGTAAGGAAATTAGAGAGAGAAAGAAATGTATTTTAGAAAAAGAGGAAAAGTGAAAGAAATGAAGAATGACTAGGGAGTTAATTCCCCCTCATGAGTATTTATATAATTGGGTAAAAATACCAAATAGCCCTTAAGAAATTTTACAATTTCCAAAACTGTCTGATGAATTTTACCCAAATTTGCAAAATATATCAATACCTCTTGGCTTGGGTATCAATACATTCATTAAATTTTGATTCTAAAATTTCTTCGATATCAAGTATCGATATATTTGCCTTCATGTATTAATCCCTTTGCAATGTATAGATACTTTTGATAAAGGTATCGATCTAGTTCAACTTATAAATATTTTCGACCTCTCTAACTTATAATGTATCGATACCTTTGATGAAGGTATCGATTGGTTCATCTTGTAATTATTTTTGAACTCTCCGTCTTGCAATGTATCGATATCTTTTATGAAGGTATCAATCTGGCCGGCTTGTAATTTCTTCTCAAGTCTTTATCTTTGCAAAGTATCGATCTTTTTTTTCATAAGTATCGATCTGTATTGAATGTATCGATCCTTTTATACTCAATGTATCGATACCATATGCATAAGCGTGGGGTAACATATAAAAACCTAATTTATGCTAAATTTATAATACCCAATACACTCATTCTCATACCATAAGCTGACTTAAACTCAACTAAGTCTCGATAATATGTCAACTAACCATGAACAATGCATGTGTGAAAATGAAAGTCAAATAATAACTATTCTAACCTTATGTTCAAATAATATGGTTTACAAGCCTCGATAATTATATCAATATATCTATGATATCATTTACAATTTATGGCACTGACATAGGCATGTTATTGTATATATCTCTAAAAAGTAACCATTTTATGTTTAACAAGATATAAAATATCGACAACAATGAGATGCAACATGTTTGTGAGGTAGAGAAAATAATAGAAATATAAGTTAATATTGACATATGTGTTTCTAACTCAATATTTCAATTCATTAATCATTATTAATACTTAAATTGCTTTCTTCAGAGTTTATTGATAGATTAAGGTCATTATTGATTTGGTTTAGTGAGAAAATTTGAACTTTAGGGTTATGGTTTATAAATCCTTGATTTGTTGCTAGGGACTCGAAAAAGGTTGATAATCAAACAAATATGGAGGAGTATAGTGAGTCAAAATTTTTGTTGCCTCCTAAAAGAGGTGGAATGTCTCAGAAATCTAATAAAATGATAAGCAAAAGAAAAAATAAAACCCTTAAATTTGCTCCCTTCTGTGAAATTAAGAATGATATTAAAGGAAGACTTTTGTTCTACAAATAGGATTGTACTTGTGGTTTTCTAACTGGTTTCAAGTTTGTGGTCCTCTTAATTAATTGTTTATTATTGCATAATCTTGTCTTTGATTATTATCACATAATTATGGTGCGAATTGCTAGCTCACATTGCTTTTTTATCTTTGCAATGTAAAACTTGATTGCAAATATTAATATATTTTAAAGTTATACGTTTTGAGTCTATAATCAAATTCATATGTAGACCACATATTGAGAAAGACGATGAACTGCAAATGCTTTAAGTGACTGTTCTTATATTATTGTTTCAATGTTTTATTAACTGTCTTTTTACAATTATATTTGTTGCTTATCATGTTCTCTAATTTTAATGGGACATGGTTTCACAAAATTCTGCCAGAATTATGGTTTTACTATTGTTAGAATAATTATAAACATTAATATGAATTAATTGGGTTTTATGTGCAAAGACCTTTATATTGTAAATTAGGCTTCTTTAACTAAATGTGAAATTTTGAAAAGAATAGTTAATAAAAACCTTCTATAATGGATTTGAAAGGGATAAAAATTGGCAGAAAAAATGTACGCTTAGACATTCTCTACTTTCTTTTTGGTTTTACGTGGGTAATCTAGATTTGATTAACTTTTACAATCCCAAAAATAGTAAAGTTGGATTGAATTTACTGAAGAGATGGTTAAAAATGTATATATTAAAAAATTCCTTTGCAGAATTTCTATTGAGATTATTTCTATAATTATAGAAAAATAGGATTAATCAATAAAATGAAGAAGAGATAAATGTACATTTCCACAAAATTTTTCAAGAACTTAATATTCCATGAAGCTCATAAAAGGTAAGTGATAATTCGTACTAAGAGCTTGTTTGTTTGTAACAGTATAATTGGTAAACTATGGAATTACATAGTCGTATAATTACACAATTTTGTAATTACACAGTCATGTTTGACTACAACATGTAATTACGCAGTGTCATATTTAATAGTATACTGTGTAATTACACAGTTTAATTATAAAATTAACAATTTTAAATGTAAAAATAGTATGAAAATAAATTTTAATTACTAATAAATTATTAAAATTAAAAAAATATATTATAAACTCAAAAAATACAATATAATTTTTATATACATAATATAAATTGTATATGCTTAAAATATATTATATATATAATAAATACATAATACATGTTCAAAATATTTACTTAAAATATGTAATATATATAATATATTCCCAAGTTCATTAATCATAAACTCAATTAAAATTTATCAATCAAGAAAGAATTATTAAATAACATCCATGATCATAAGAGCATAAGGGTTAAACATAGAATTGATAGATGTAATCATCAGTTTGTCGAACAAAATAAAAAGATAAGTCGGATATGGTATGCAATTCTATTTAATTGCTCTAGCATTCCACATTTAATCAACTATCTTATCTTTAAAGTCACCTATATAAGTCAACATCTGTTGGTGTTTCACTAAGTTCATCATCATCATCTGAATCAATATTATCTAAATTATCAAAATCTTCTAATTCTCCTTTTATGTCTTCTTCAAAGTATGCATCATCCCAATTCTACTTACAAATGAAGTTATGAAGTATACAACATACTAGCACAATCTAGCCTTATTTTTTAATGGCATATGGAGGAAGTATTGTCAATATGGGAAATTTTCTTTTAAAAACAGTAAATGTTATCTCCACTACATTTCAAAGTTTTGAATATCGTAAATTAAAGAGCTCACAAAGTGTCTATGGTCATTATGTTTGGTTCTACTCTCTCAAATGATATCACATACTGCGATATGGTGCTAGAAAGCCCTTAGTTTTTGCATAGCTTGCATCAACCACATAATATTTCCCTGCAAATTCTCACAAATATTAATATAATTTACAAGAAAAATAACAAAATAAAAAAGTTGGAGTAGGACAATGATTTTAATAAATTACCATTTGTAACTTTCAATCTATTTTGTGATCTCTTCCAAACAACATTTCTTAACACTTTAGAATTCGAAGCAGAGCCCTCCCAACTAGCAAATACATATTGAAAGTTCTTATTAAAGCCTATAGCAACAAAGACATTTTGAAAAAGAAATCATTTACAATTTCTAAATCTTGATTGTTCGTTTACAGGAACCCATGCTAAAATATGAGTTCCATCAATTGCTCCAATACAATCCTTTAAAAATAAAAATAATTTTGAATGTTAAAAACATGATGTTTATACTAATGATATAGTTTAGTATGCAATGAAAAAAGAATTGAAATGTGTAAAGAGAGTTAGAAACGTGAAAAAATATATTTTTTGTAATCATAAAAATTTAAAAATCTGTATAATTACATCAATTCTCATCTCCTAAAAATTGAAATGTATAATTGAAAGGTCCAATTAGTCCAATTACATAGATAATTATATAAATACACTATTAGACAAATATTTTAAAATTGTATAATTACACAATTTTCTAATTATATAATAACAAAACAAATATGCCCTAAATTGTACCACCTCTACAATTTTAACCTCTCCGCCCTTTGTGAGGACCAAAACCCAAAACCAAAGCCGACGTTTTTCTTTTAAGTACAAAATCTTATTTTTCTTTAAAGCCCAATTCTTTATTTTATTTAATCCAATTTTGGCCCAAATTCTTAAGTCTCCTGAAAAAAACCGCAAACATTCTCGTTTCTCTTGTTTATCAGAAACGTGGAAGAAGAAAAAGGGGAGACGAAGAAGGAAAAAAGAAGAGAAAGAAGGAAAGAAAGAAGAGGAGAGAAGGAAAGAAGGAAAGAAGGAAAGAAAGAAGAAGGAAGGGAAAGGAAGAAAAAGAGAGGGAGAGAGAAGAGAGAAGAAAACCGAGAGAGAGGAAATGGGGTGAGAGGTTGGGAGATTTGCATTTTAGAGAGAGAAAATTGGGTTTTTGTGAGAAAAAAAGAAAATCAAGTTGTGGGGTTTGGCCGAAATTCACTAATTATTTCTTACAGCCTGGTTTATGTAAGTTTTCCTAGATGCGAACCTTGATTTCATTTTTTTATCACTTTATTGAACAAAATTCAAGTTTTCCCTTTTGTTTATTTTCCGCCCGTAAGCTTTGGTTTCGTGAAGTTGAATTTGTATTTTTATTGCCTATTTTCTTAGTTATAGGCTGTGTATATGTTTAATGGTGGGGAATCTTATTTGTTATTTGGGTTAGTATATATATTTTTGTTAAATTATTTTAAGAGGTGATTCTAGAGAGTTAGGAAAATGGGAAAAGTCGACGAAGGATTAGCGTGCCCATTTCTGGTTTTGGGGTAGGTGGTTTATGTATAATAGAGGGATTTAGTGTTTCAAAACTGATAAGTAGGGTTTCAAAAATTTTAAATTCCAAATTATATTTTATTGGAGTTATATTTGAGTTATATTATTTGTTAGTTCTAATTGATTACCATGAATTTTTTTTTTTAACTTTTAGCATGAAATAAGTTAAAGTGTGATTTTATAAATATAAATCTTTATTCAAAATAATTGTTGAAGCAATGTACGTTTATAAATCAGTCTGTAGCATGTGCAGTTATTAATTTATTTCTAATGTTGTTAAAATTTTCTTTTGTTATTTATTTAAATATCATTGAAATGGCATGAATTTGTTGTTTTAGTATTACTACGTGTGTCCAGGATATGAAATAATGTGAGGCCTTTTTGTTTAAGCACTGGTGACTTTAGATTTGATTTCATTCCCCTGGTGAAAGGCAGGGCAGCGGTCCTTGAGAATAGTGCCCCAAAATTACTCTTGGCACGTGTTAGTGGTATTTGAATAAAGTGATTAAGTAAATAAATTGTTATGATGATTTCTTTGATGCCAAGTTGTAATAAATTTATTTGCAGCATAAAATGTTTAATTTATGACTTCTGCTATGTTTAATAAATGATCCTTGATTTTCATTGTTTATATAATCCTTTACAAGAATATTTAGTTTTATTATCTTATATGAAAATGTGTTTCCACACTTGAAATTATTTTATAAGTTAAAATCTCATCTGTATATGATTATATACTGGGCATTAGCTCACCCCTACTTTTCAAGTTTTCAGTGGTGGCCGGAGATAGGTGTATAGTGGAGAGAAATATTGTTCCTAGTTGAATACTTTTGATCCTTTTTATTTTTGTTGTATAGATACAAGTTAGAGTTGTATGGTTTGTAATGTATATTTGTGGACGTAGCTTGTATGTGCTTTGGTTCCTAGATGTTTCCAGATAGGCTAGATTTTCAAGAAGTCTTGTTGGGAATCTTAGTATTTGTTGTGATTTCAAGTTAGTATCATGTTTTATAAATATTGTTATTTATGTTGATATATTATTTTTGTTTCTATAAATGGGTGCCTGAGGCTCCAATATTGTTATTTTTGTGGTTTTGAGAAAGTAATTGACATGAAATTATATTTGGAGTGTTTATATGATAGAAATTGAAGGCTGTAAATTAGGATATGTCCATATCATAGGGGAGGATCTATCGAATATTTTTTCTAGTAATTATTGTTTAGCTTATAAACTCTTCTCTCACTTGCTTGGGTTTTGGGGTGTAACAACAACAACCCCCTCCCCCCACCGCCAAAAAAAATGCCATCTCATAAATCCATGGTAAACTCAGTAATTATATCTTTAAGAACTTATGTTTTAAAATTTTATCTTGTGCAGCTCAAATAATGACATCACCTGCTTGGTTACCACAAGAAGTACAGTCATCAACATCTAATGCTCCTATTTCTGGTCAACCTGCTGGAAGACCATCAGTGTGCTCTTTGGCTACAATTGTTACCTCTGCTTCAGATGCAGATACAATTATATCAAAGGCTTCCAGTAGTGCTACAACTGATTCAATAAATGAATCTTCCCAAGCTAAATCTGCAAATGCTCCTGGCTATGTTATTCCAGCATCATCATTCTGGAATGAGCTTCCAAATTCCAACACCGTTGCTGGAGGCTCTCAGCATTCAACATCTGCTGTCAGTGCCAGTTTATCTCATTTTTCGCATCTTTGGATGGTTATATTTCTAATCTTATTCAATTAATAGATCTTTTCTTTCTATTTTCTGAAATGCAGGTTATCAACTCAAATCCATCTGTATCACCTGTGGTCATGCAGCTTCCTGCCTTGGCCTCTTCTGTTGGTTCCTCTTTTTCGTACAACATTTCACAAAATGTTGTTGGTTTCTCTCCTAACCAGCAGTTCCAATCTAATATGGTGAGAGTAGATTCCTGAGTAAAACCTTTTTTTTTTGGGTTTTTTTTTCCTGGTGATGGCCTCTAGTGGAATCCATCTGCATTTTCTATACTAAATTTTTTACAAAGGAGATGACAATTATCATCAGAAATTATATTTTCTACCAAATGATCTAGAGTCTAATAGTTATGTAGCATTGATGTGTGTTGACTTAGAAAATTTCTTCTTCTTAAATTACTTCTGCTGTATTTCTTCCGTATTCGCTGCTTTTCCTAAGGACTTTCAGTTATTTGTATGGGACTCAGTTTTCAGACAGGGTAGAGGCTCTTGTTATTTTATGATTATCAAGTGAGTGCACCACAGGAGTTTGTGTGTGAGATCATATGTTCTCTATCAATTTCCAGCCTGTGCACCAGGTCACATGGTCACATCCAAGGGGAAAATAAAACTTACAAAGCTTATAGAATTGTTGACATCCTTGACAACTTTCCTATTTGTGTGCATCAAAACTAAGGGCTCGTATATGCAATTTTTTGACTTCTTATGCCTTGTTGAATTTAGCTACATGCATCATTTTGTTTTCACTCTGTTCTATGTGCAGCCATATTCTTAGTGAAATCCTTTGCAATTATATCTCTTTATTGGCATTGAACCAGGTAGTGTTTTGGCCTTTCTCTTGTATATGCACATAGCATATTTGAAGAATAGATGATTTATTAATGTTTGAAGACAGTATAGTAGCTCATAAGAGAACTTGAAATGAAGTTGAAAACCTGCATTTGTTAACATTTCCTCTTACCTTATCAAGTAAAAATATTGTTTTTGCTTCTGAAATCAGATAAACTTATACTTGAATAAGTTGAACCGTGTTTGAATGGAAGATTTATTTGTTCTGCCTTCTGTCTAACATATTATTTTCTTCTTTATTGCCCCTTTATGAGTCAAGGTAGATGGAGGTGGATGAAGAGGCTACTCCGCCTTCTTTTAAATGGATCCTTAAGGGCTTACATAGTGAAATCTGAATTTAATCATAGCAACTAAGTTGTATTTTCAAAACAAATTAGGTTGCAAATTGAAGAATGACACACTAATGTATTGTAGCCTTTCCCTATCTAGCTGTTAATTTTTCTGGAATGTATTCATTTTTAAAAATCTCCTTGAAAGCTACTGATTGCTTGTGTCAGTCTTGGGTTATGTTTTTAAGAGAAATTAGGTTGCAAATTGAAGAATGACACTCTAATGTATTGTAGCCTTTCTCTCAAGCTGTTGAATTTTCTCGAATGTATTCTTTTTCAAAGATTATCCTGAAAGCTATTGATTGCTTGTGTATGCTTTGGGTTATATTTTCATAATAAGTTAGGTTGCAAATTGAATAATGTCACTGTTGTATTTTAGCCTTTCTATCTAGATATTGAATTTTCTGGATTGTTTTCATTCCTAAAGATCTCACAGGAAGCTACTGATTCCTTGTGTAAGACTTGGAATATTGTCTATGAAGGAGTGATTGCTCTAGAAGATACTTTATGACATTGGATAATATGATTATTAAACCTTCTGAATAAATGGAAAGGAATCTAGTGTACGTTTTCTTTTTCTTGTTTGATTTGCTTTACTGATTGCAGGATAAATTTGATGCTGTTGCACGAGCTGGTCCTGGGTTATCTGCATCAACTAATTCTCAGTCTGTTGCATTGACTTTTAATAGTTCTTTGGATTCTACAGTGGCTGCATCTTCAACTCCTAAGGTTGTTGCAACAGCACCATGGATATCTACTATACCCTCATTGCCCATACCTCCTGGACTGTTTGTAGCTCCGGAGACACCAGGCCCCCCTGGATTAGCGACTTCTGCAACAAAGGATGCTTCATCTACAGTTGTGGATTCTACCTCTTCTATGTTACCGAGACCCAGTGTGCCAACTGCTTCTGCTCCATCAAATTTGGGTTCAGCTCTTCAGCCTCCAGTATACCCTACCCATCCATCATTACCTCCTATGGGTGGCCCTTCTAACAGACCGTGGTTGCAGCCACCTCAGATGGGTGTCATGACTAGGCCACTGTTTCTGCAATATCCTGTTGTCTATCCTGCTCACTTTCCTTTGCAGGCACAAGGCATGCCTCATCCTTATGTTTCTTCAGTTGATTCTCAACCTCCTGGTGTTTCTTCCGTGGGAACTGCTGCTGCAACTCCCACGTCTTCTGCTGTTTCAGGACATCAGTTGGTAGGCACTTCCGGGGTGCAGACAGAATCACCTCCAGTAATTGGTACGCTTAGGGTTTATGCTAGATTACTGATCAACTAGCAATGTAAGAGCTTTTATTCTTCATGAATTTAACCTGGAGTTAATACTAGCTTCATCAATTTTCATGAGTTTTGCAGATAAAACGGAGCACATACAAAATGTCAGCACTAAGGGCAGAGCTTCTATCAATGAACAATTAGATGCATGGACAGCTCACAAGACGGACACGGGGCTTGTCTACTATTATAATGCTGTAACAGGAGAATCGACTTATGGCAAACCTGCTGGCTTTAAGTGGGAGGTATAAATAGTTATGACCTGTCTTTGTTTACCGATAAGTCCTTGCAGACTTTGTAATTTAATTAATTAATTTATTTCTTCTTATGCGATCGCATATATCTAGTACTTCATTTCATTAACTTCCGAAGTATCAGTGGAAAAGCTTTTCAGGTAAATTCTGTTAGTGTGATGCACTTGATTTTATAATGCCTTTTTTTTTTTAACTCCCTGTCTAGTGCTTCAAATTGTACTGGTGTCATTCTCCCATTCCAAAAACTCTTTTATGTGAAAGCTGCCACGAATTTTTAGTTGTACAGTTGCTGATAGTGTGATGGTTTATTAAAGATTTATGAAACTTCCTAAATGCAATTTATGTTGGAAACAAATAAAATTTAGGATGCTACTTCAAAGAGATAAATAATTAGAAAATAGTAGGCCATTTAGGTTTTTTGGTATTTGCTCAGCACTCTTGCACAAGTGCTAATTCAAAGTATATTAGTGCTATAATCCTTGATTTTCTTTACTATTTGTTTTATGAAAAGAATCTTGAAGAATTAAACTTGGCATATGAAGTTTAAATCATTTCCAAATGAGTTCTCACCACGGAAACCTACTAGTTGTATTACTTTTTTCACCTATTGATTTCTTGAGATGGATTTTTCTGCTTCCCTGAAGGTGCTGTAACATTTTGGTTGATTTTGCTTCAAATATCAGCAAATTAATTATACTTGAATAGGAATTTCGGAGCTGGGTAAGAATTAAAAAAAAAAAAAAGAAAGTTTTAGCCATGTGAATGGATGTTTATGCTCTTCTTGGGCTAAGTTGACAAGTTGCATTTTGCAACTATTTTTTTATTTCATTAGTAATAGCCTGACATGCATTTTGGGGCTCTTGCCTTTTGTTTTAATATTTGTCATGGAAGCCATTATTATAATTTGCTTCAATATCTATTGGCCTGGTCGAAAGGATTGTCTTCTTGGCTAGTTTCTTGGTTGGCGTCTGAACACAGCATTGACTTCCTTTGGTTGGCAAAAGTTATTTTTTGGGCATATGACAACACTACTAGGTGACCAAATCTCTTATGTGTTTTGGGTCAATCTTTAGTGAATAAATTTTGATAACTGGAACATGGGATGACATAACTGAGAATGCCGAATATAAAATTCTGCTTGGTAGGTGTGCAATTAATGGGATAATATGCTATGAAAACTAGATTCTCCCAGAGCTTCTCGCATCACTTACTTAAATCATAATAGCTTGACCAACTTCAATTAGACACCTATTTTTATGCTTCGTTATTGTATTCTCTTTATATGTACGAGTATAGAAAGATTGATATATAATGCTATTAGTATCATAGCTAGACTGTAAAAATCCTATAAAATATTTTGAGGCAGTGTCTAATTTTAAAATATGAATAGCACAATCAAGTTAAGCCGTAACTCTCTACACTGCACGGCATGACGTAAGTCTAGGGTTTAGTTCATGCAGACACAGTCAAGTCAACAAGTGATTCATCATACATATGGAATGAGAAGAAAAAAGGGTCTTGCCCAATTGGCTGTCTTGGAAATAACTGATGTTAGAAGACATCTTCAGAGATCTTAGATATTAATAATCCATTTCATCCTTGAATAATCATCACAAATTACAAAACAGAGGCATTAACAAATTGTTAGTCCTAGATGGATCATAAACATTGATGTGAACTAGCATATATAGAGCATGTTGAGAAACCATTGAACTTGAAAGCTTTTGTTAGCAATGATTAGAAAATTTCAAACCCATAAATTTAAGCTAATAGGTTAGGATCCAATAACAGTATTAAACGTCTAACACACTGACTAGATTTAGTCCACATGATTGTCATGTTTTGTTTGTATATGTCTCACATTTTCTTATACAAATCCTAGTTGGATAACTTGTTAATTTTTTGTATGTGCCTTTTGGCTAGAATAGCTTTTATTGTTCCTTATTAGGAAATTCGATAGGCTTATTGCATGGATCTTGCAATAAAATCTCACTCGCAAAAAATGGGAAGGATTGACAAACATAGTATTCTTCTTTAATGTGCAAAAACTAGAGTGTTAGATAAAGACATTCACTGTTGTTGATAGTTAAGGCATGATAAAATCTTTTGTTGAAACTTTTATATGTGATTTTCAATATATTTTTATGGGATTTTTTTTCTCTTTCTTAGTTTGATATTAAACTTGTGTGTGTTTTTGTGAAGGTAAAATACTTCCTGTGTTCTCTTAGAGATAATATCTATCGTACAACTTGTTTTAGCATTTTTGTGAAATACTTGCATTATTTGGAATCTATTTGCAGTCACTCCTCTTTTTATGCCACTGACTGTTATTCATCTGATCAGAATTGGTTGTCATGTATTGCTTTATATTAGCCTCTTTCTTAACATTTTTGATTGTGTGCCTGACTATATATCTTTTTTATTTGGATGTTGTGCAGCCTGACAAAGTTCCAGCTCAGCCCACTCCAGTTTCAATGTAAGTTAAACTTTTAGGGATCTTCATTTGTTATATATGTATATATGTGAAAGGGGCAGGTGGAAGTTTTAGAGCTTAAATGCTATTTTGTTGGGTCCTTCCTTGATACTTTAAGTTTTTAGGCCATGAGATACTTAACAACTGCCATAAGTTGCAACAGAATACTGATCCTCAACAATAGTCAATTAAGCATTAGGCTTAGTGGCTCTTGGAAAAATTAATATTGGAGAGATTATCCAAAGGAGAAATTCTAAGATGCCTTTCTGTTTCAT
>JAXCLQ010000009.1:14879338-14892471 GCA_035584115.1 Cedrela odorata | reverse complement strand
TGAACTAATTTAAGAGAATTGTTGAGATAAAATATATAATAAATAAAATTTATTAGGGTGTGTAGGTGTGTGTGTGAAAGAGAGAGAGAGAGTGAGAGAGTGAGTCACTTAAGACCTGCAACTTTTCCAAGGTCTCTGAACTCAAGAGGGAATGTATTGAATTAAATTCTAATTTTCTAAGGTCTCTATGCTTAAGAGAGGTGGCATTGAAACTTCGTATGGCTTTGTGAAGGACTATGACGGTAGTGTATACAAGTAAATGAACCTTCAACCTCGAGTTTACATGTAGAAGTGAGTAAGTTTTAACAAGTAGTGATAAGAAATACCGGTCGAGTTAGGAGATAAAGGGTCACAAAAATAGCAGTTAATAGACCGAATTTACTGTTTGTGCTATACTGTACTGTAACTATAGCGTATACAACAGTGGCCGTGTGTTGTTATATCATGATTTTATCTACGCAATTGGAGATGGGATTGTGTGTTAATTGTTTTAAGACAGAAAAAATAAACAGGAACCTAGAACTTGTTCAACACCAAAAGAGAAATTTGGCGATTTTAGAAGGTCAGTGCTGGGTGAAATATATATATCAAGATGTGTTCTTGGTATAAAGACAATTTGTTAGGTGTTCTCAGACTGTCTTAAGATGTTTTTATGTTGTAAAAAGTCATCTATAGATTGGAATAATGTGCTAAAACCAAACTCATATTATCATATAAAATTCTCTCAGTGAAAAATAATTATTTTTTCTTTTTAAAATAGGTTAGTGTGTGTGTGTGTGTGTGTATATATATATATATATATATATATTAATTTTGTCCTAATTAAATATAATAAAGTAATCATAACATAATTAAAAGAATATTTTTTTAGATAAATTTAAATAATTTAATTAAAATGAGATTTTTTCTTAAAAAAAGAGAGAGATTATTTTACGTTTATTTTATTAGAAATTAAAATTTATCATAAATAGAGGTTTTTATTAAAAAAATTAATTAATTTTAAATAAAATACTATATATATATAGTTTCACTTGTTTTTGTTTTTGTTTTTGTTTTTTTGAAAATGTCTTAATCCAATTATATTTTCAATGGAAGTAAAAAATTTCTGATCAAAGATGCACTATTTAAAAAATTTTGCCCTGAGTCTTTCTTTTTCTCACAAGGTCACTTTGTTTTCTAAAATCAGTGAGACTAAATGCAAAATAAATTTTTTTGAAAGTAATTATTTTTATCTTTTATTTTATCAAACTAATCATTTTCATAATTTATTTACTAAAAAAAAACATATATATATTTAAATAAAAAAATTCATTAATATGTATTTTTAAGTGATCAGTCACTCAATAATTTTCGATCATTCAAATGGGTGATTGAAGGTTATTTTAGATCACTAAAAAATAAAAAAGATTAAAAATTTTAAATGAATCTCTATATTTATATAATTATCAAATAATAATAAATTATTTTAAAATCTTGTATAGTATAATAATTTAGATTTTAATTAGAAATTAATATGCATAATTTTTAATAATTTGTTAATTATAAAAATTTAAAGATCTATTAAATACTTTAAAATTTGAGGCCATTTAAAATTTTTGATGGCAAAAATGTGGCTACAAAAATAAGTTTAATTCAGGAAGACGGAAATTAAATGAATCTTAAATGTTTGAAATTAATGAATAATAATAAAATATTTTAAAATTTTGTATATTAGTAATTAAATAAAATAAATTTAAAATTTATGAAATAGGGAGTATTTTTTATTTAAATATAATTATTTTAATTTATTTAATAAATAAATTATAAAAGTAATTATTTTAATAAATTAATTTATAATTGTGTCATGCTTAAAAAATTGAGTTTTTGACTTCTGTAGTTTGGAAACACTTTCCGTTTACGTTTATAGTCAAATTTTTAAATCTCTTCTATTAGAAACTAATTTCAACGATTTCGAATAAAAATATTTTTGATTTTTAGATGATAGCATTTTTCGTCGAGGGAACAATATTTTTGTCAAGGAAAAAGTATTTTTCGTCAAGGAAGAAGTGTTTTTCGTCGAGGGAATAATATTTTTGTCAAAAAAAAAAAAGTATTTTTTGTTAAGGAAAAAGTGTTTTTCATCGAGGGAACAATGATTTTTGTCAAAAGAACAATAGTTTTTGTCGAGGAAATAATATTTTTCATCGAGAGAAAGTATTTTCATCGAGGAAATAGTATTTTTCGTCGAATAAACAGTAATTTATCGAGTAAACAGTAATTTCATCTTTTTTTTTATGATTCTTTTTCTAAATTTTAAAATACAAAAAAAAAATTATAATCAAAATAAATAAATTAGTATTCAATTATTTGTAAACTAATTTTTAACTATTTCGTTTAAAATTTATTAACTTTTTTTTAAAGATTTATGTAAAAAAATTATAATTAAATGTAAAAATTTTAATTTTAAAATTTTAAATTAAATTAGAAGGAAATTTTTTTAAAATTACTGTAATTGATCCAAAATAGAAGGGATTTGAAGTTTGACAGTAACGCAAATGAGCAGTATTTTTTTTTTTTGGTTATACAGGTCAAAAACTCTTGGAAAAAAAAAAAGAAAAGTTTCCGTCGGAAAATTAGCAGGACAAAACAGAGTCGAGAAAATTAGCAGGACAAAACAGAGTCGAGATTATGCCCGCAGGACTCGAAGAACGGCAACAAAGGCGACGGCAGTGCATTCTCTCTAAGCGGTGCGCTTTCTATCCCAAATTCTGAAAAATACATTTTATTTCTCGATTTCATTGATTTAGGCTTAGTTAAATGCTAAAAAGGTTTAGAGTTGAATGTAGGAAGAGTTTTTATGTCGTATATATTGAGTGTGGGATGTGTGGTGTTGGATTAGTGGAGTAGATTGGCTGTTTTTGGGTGTGGAGAAGACGATGAACAGCGCCTGCCTCGCCTGTCAATTTCTCAGGATTTCGCTCCAACATCTCGACTCACGATTCCTTGCTGATCCACCGGATTTGTTTTTATTACCGAAATACCCTCCTTTTTCCTCGATCTGAAGCTATACTCTTTACTGAGAGAGAGAATTAATAATGGCTGCCTTTGTCAAGCTTGAGGATTGCCCAATGTTTCAAAAGCAGGTAACGTAACAGACACTCATCAGATTGAGTTCGTTTCACTTTTCTGTTAGAATCTTCAAATGTCTTACTAGAATTTTCATAATAATGAATTTTCCAACGAAGTTTGAATTGTATTGTTTAAGAAATGTCAGATTCTGTGCTGTTTTCTTCATTAAGCTTGTTTTTTTTCTTTTTTTTTTTTATCTTATTGGTGGTGGTATTCTTAAAGCCAATGATGTTGCAATAACACAAAGAAATTGTTTGTCTAATAGCCATTTTCGATATATTTGGAGCTGTTCAATCTGATTTCAAATGAAGTTTTGGTTTTATTATATTTTATTTTTGTTTGGCCAGGCGTGTTTCTGGAAGAGACAGCTGATGAGTTGAAAGATCGTTGCTAAAAACTATATAAAGGCTTCAAGAAGTTTACGCATGTTTTACTCACTGTCTGCATAATATTTCTGGGATATGTTAGCCAATTTAGGCAATCTGTTGGAGTGATTAAAAACATTCCTTTATTCACATCTGAAGCATATGGTTGAAATTATTTAAACTTATTGTTTCATTGTTTAACAAGGAAGGTCTTGGAGTAGCAAGTCGCGAGGACACTGCCTTTGCGGATTCCCTAGAAGCATTTGGTGGTGGACAAGATGATCCTGTCAGTGTATCCATTGGAGGTTTGTTGAAACGTCTTCATCTTCAACTACTGCTTTTTGATGACAACTGGCAGTTGCATCTTGTTTATATCTGAACTACACACACTTAGTTGTATCAAACTGTTGCCTAATGGTTGTGGCTTATTGATAAATCTTGTATTCAATCAACCCTGGAATATATCTGTCATTCTCTACAAACTTTATTTATCAAGCGCTCTTATATTTAAGTGAAAGTATTGACATTGAATAGATAGTTTCTTTTCTTTAATGAGTAAAACATAAATCAGTTCTTTTTTTGTTTTGTGCTAATGTTGTCACTTTCTATATATTTTTTTCCTTTCCTTAGTAAAATATATTTCTCGTTTCTTAAGGGTGAAAAAAGAAGAATTTTGTGAAATGTAAGCTCTAAGGAAAAAAAATACATAAAAATTTCTTTTGGGGGGTTTTGAATAAGGCATTGTTGGTAAATGGTTATAAATACTTTTTGTTGACTTGGACTACTTGTGGAAGATTGTGAGGATGATACATACCAAATGCATGGAAGAATGTATTCATAGATTACAACAAATGTAAGAATCTTTCATGCTGTAAGTTTGTAGCTTAGTGTCTAGCCTTTATAAGGTCATAGATCTCTAAAGTGTAACTTTGAGGTTTAGAGAGGAGTTGGGGGAAAGATATCGTTTTCCTATGGAGCCTTTCTAAGAAACTGACAGATTTTGGACGTTGTTCTTGTCACAAAAGAGATTGCAGAAGAATATAAAAAGGCTAGAAAACTAGGTATTGTTTTGAAGATTAGTTTGAGAAAGCTTTTGAGTTCGTAGTTTGGTTAAACTTTGGATTTTGTGCTTAAAGCTTAAGGCTTTGTGCAAATTTGGAGAAATTAGATGAAGGGCTGCTTAAAGTCTATTAACTTTTTTGACTTTCCTTAATGGGAGACCTAGATGTATGCTTGAGGACTCTAGATGTCTTTGGCAAGTGGATTCACTTTTCTCCTTTTCCCTTTTCCCTGGTGGTGGATGTTCTTTGCAGACTAATAGTGTGGGCTCTGAAGGTTAATTTGGTGGAGGGATTTGATAATAGAAATGGTAAAGTTACAAATTCTTTTTCAATTTTTCAATTTTTGTTTTTTCTAAGAAACAAAATAAACTTTTATTAATAAGAAGATTTACAAAATAAGAGATGAAATGTCCTAAGAAACAAGGACATAATGTCATAGAATCCCAAAAGTTAATTAAGATTTTTCAAAAAGTAAGGGTAATATTGACTCCAAGAACTCCTATAAAGCAATCTATAACCCTATTAATTTAATGCCATTTCCCTATTAAGCATTTTTAAACTTCGAAGAAGTAAAAGCCCAAATAGATCCTTTGTTCCTTCTCACATATACTTCTTCAAACAAGTGTGCCGGTCTTTCACCTCATCTTTCCTCAGGTTCGGACTCAGTCTCCATAAGATCGGGAGTATCTAAAGTTTCCTCATTATCAAGTGGCTCTAAAGACTTTCCCACAACTGCTGAATCCTCTCCCATAATTGAAATCCACAGCCTCTTTTCTTCCAACCATAACTGTTCCTCTTCCTTATTACTAATCTCCCTCTGAAGAGGAACCATAGATACATCCCCAAAAAAATAATACACATTTTCACAAAACTGAACATCCATGGACTCATAGTATTTACTTATAGAAGGATGAAAATATATAGCGCCTTTTTATGAATTAGAGTAACTAAGGAAGACATACTTAAGAGCCGAGCTTATCTTTACCATACTCTCTCTACTGTAAAACCACGGCTAGGTTCAGATTCAACTCCCTTGCCCCTTTCTTAAAGTAGTAACGACCTCTGTTCTTACCAATGCCAATCGTCATCTTCGTTAGGTTGTTATGAGTCGCACAATAAGTAGAATGAATGGTTATATAAAAATTAAGGTTTTATTTTGGGGTAATTTTGGTAATGGAAAGAAGGCTATTGGATAGATTGGGTGCAAGTAAAACAAAAGACCTGGGGAATGTAGGAGAAAATGAGACATTCTCGACCCTGTATTTGGCATAGGAGTCCCATTAGCAATTTGAACAAACTTAACATGTGAAAATATTAGAGTCAAGTATGGAAGAGTTACTAGTCATATGATTAGTGGCCTTTGAATCAATAATCAAAGTGTTAGAAGTGGTAGAAATAAAGGCCAAACTAGAATTACATCATTGAGAAGACACTGGAGATACATAAGAAGCAGAAGATGGAGAAATGTCAGTGATAGCAACCTAAGCCTATTTCTTGTTCTTCTTCTCAGCTTGCTTAAGCTTGAACCACTTCGGATAATTATGCTTCTTCCAAAAAAATCAATTGTTTGTCTGGTACTGTTGTAGTGAGTGGAGAGATGAGAAGTGGAGTCGGTAGGAGTAGGGATGAAAATTTCACCTACTAACCTGCTAGTACTCAATCCTAATGGACAAGTTTAGTATGCCTCTTAGTAGGCTTGAGAAAAAAAAAAAACCATTATGGGTTTGGGTGCGGATAAATATTTGCGGCTTTGTTGCTATCCTTATGTAGGAGGTTAAATTGAAGGAACTTCTTTGTCAGTTTATAGACCTAAGAAGAATTGGAGACATTAAGATAGCTCCTCTCGTCCACATCCAAAACCTCCTTAGCCCTTTCACACTGCTCAAAGTGTGACATCAGATTATCCATAATGGAATTGATAAGCCAAGACTGACTAGGGCATCTTCATCTTCCCATTCATCATAGCCTCTGTGATATAGCCCTTCTTCTTTTTGCCAACAATATACATCTCCAAAATCTCAGACCAAACACTAATTAGCATCATCTAATTTAATAGGAAGTGGTGAAGAAGGTTCATGAATGGTCATCGGGAAGGACTTCTTGTTGTCAGAAGAAATCTCGGTTAGAGAGGAAGGATTGATGGTTATTTTGGCAGCCATGGATTGCGGCTAGGTGGTGGTTAGGACTTAGGGTTAGGTATTGAAGACAAGCAGTGGTACAAAAAGAGAGATGGCAGCTGTTGCAGGTCCTTGGAATTAGGGTTACAAAAGAAAAAAAGGAAGGCAGTGGAAATTCCTTCATTTGCTTTGATACCAACTTAACTAATGGCATAATTAATTCTATCGTATATCTCAAGGGTATTTATACTGGATACACAAACTTATATTAAGAAAAGTCAACTATACAATTAACCTGACAGCTAATACATTAATTCCTAGATAAATACCAACTTAACTAATTGCTCCTCTTAGGTGTTTATTTTCTTTCTTTTCTGGAAGAATTTATTCTGTTACTTTAGTATGGAGGGTTCCATTTCCAACTACTGCAGATAGCTAAGTAAATATCATTTTTGAAATGAGTTTTAAAGTTAATAATACTGAATGATGGAAAATTCTAGCATGTGTTTCTTTTGTGGTTGACAACCATGGTAAAGAAGGGCACAATGTAACTTGCTTCTTATGTGGTTCCTTATCCCAGGTCTAGTCATATCCAAGTTCATTAATGCATTTTGTGAGCTTGCTACATTTAAAGAACTTCTTCGGTCACAAGTGAGTGCCCAATTTGGCATCTAATGAAAGGTCTTTTCTTCAGTATATTGGATAATAAGTGGGAGACAACTCTCTTATGCTCTTTGTATCTGTGACCCATCCTAACTGGCTTGCCTTTGTTCTTGCAGAACTTTGTTTACGTAAAATTGGCTTTCACTGCTAAAGTTTCACTAAAATTTGTGGTTTTCATTGCTTACTTTTTGTTCTTTTCTGAACTTGCTCTACAGTGTATATGATAACACATTAATTAAAAATAAGTACTCTTTAGAATTACACAACAGAGTGGAGTATTACTTTAACCATGGTGATTCCATAAGTAACTTATCTTATGCAATTGATGCTTGATCCTTGCTGAAGAATAATTCCTCTACTCTTACACAAGACACCCCATAATACGGCACTCAAGTTCATTGCTTCCGCCCTCCCAAACCATCATATACAATTAGTTGGAACTTCAACTTCTATCTAGGCAGTACCCAAACCCAACAGACCATTGTACAGGGCCTAAAGAGATGATTATCCATGACCAAACTATTTATCCACGTTCTAAACCCATTAAAAATGTTTTTCTATGGTTGAATGCAACAATCATAGAATGATGCAACATGCCTACGAAATTCACGAGTTCCCTTGATGATCTTGGTGTCAATGAAAGTCTTCTTCTGACCACTGTGGTAAATATCAGGCAGCGGTCTTTACTGTTTGCAATTGGGAATGATTTTGGGAAAACATTTTTATGGAGGTTCTCCCTCTAAACATTTTGCCAATAGTGTACACTCATAGGCCCTTGCGGCCCCACGTACATAAAACAATGAATTTGATATATTCATGCTGACTACTCAGTATCCTTCTGAAGTACTATCCTATATAAGCAGACTACAAACAACACTTCATCGCATAGTTACTGGACAACCTTTCTCCAATGTTCTTTTTACCTCAAACCTCTGCAATCATACTTAAGCATGGCCATATTGAAAGAAGCAAGCCTCCCAATCCCTAAACCACCAGGCTGGAAGGGGGATCCAAAACTTTCTTATCTGTCCAATCATAATTCAACTCCTTTCCATCCACACCAATAAAAATTGAATAAACTACATTATCGAGATGTAAGGACGCTGGATAATCATGCCTTGAATGGTACGTTAACATCAAAGAAATGAACCTTATAGAATTGTTCGTTTAAAGGCTACATCTTGAAAGTACTCATTTGGTGGCAGCCAATATAACAGTTGCCTTAAGTATGACCAAAAAAGGTTTCCTTCTCTTGCTATCATAGATTTTCTGGATAAGATATATGATTTTGTTACTGTTTGTTGACAACATATGTCACAGGTTGAGTGTCATGGACTAATTTTTTCTTAGTCGAGATTGGCACTCGTGCGGCACTTACTAATACATTCCAATTAGCAAATTAGCTTAAATGAATTTTGCACATAATAAACTCAAGTGTGTTAGTTATCTACAAAAATATAACGACAGTAGAAAATAAGAGGAAATAGGCCATTATAGTAATCAAACACAATCCAATATTTTATTGATAAAATGCTCGCAAGCATACAAACTATCAAATGCGTACAAGCGTACAAGCACTGAATAAGTGAGCGTTTCTACATGTCAAAACAATACAAACAAACTAGCCTAATTTATACAGGTAGCCCATTTCTATCTACTCAAAGGCGAAATAGTACGCAGTAATGTCCTCGGAGTGCTGATGGACAAGGCCCTTCTGAGGCACCTAGCTATGCTCCCTTAAAGAGGGTTTTAAGATATTACTCGGGTGGCACGAGAAGACATAACCCATGTCTCAATTGTCACACCCCTGAATAATGCCTACAATGAGCACTCCTAAACCATAACGATACCTCTCAACTTGCGGCCATGGACTTACTAGCTGGCTTTGGACAAGCAAATGCATAAGGCTCTTACATCCTCCCCCATTTAATCTATCGGCTTTCTCGACGATGACGCTTTCTTTAAGTCTTCAATCTTTTATTGAAACTACTCCAATTCTTCGACTTTCTCTCAGCTGATCTCTTCTTCACCAAGGATCTTCCACTTCGCGAGGAACTCTTCATGGTGTCGTCTCTCCTTGGTTACTTGACTCTTCGCTAGAATCTCCTCCACTTCTTCGGTAGTCTTTTTCCACACTTACTTCTTGATCTCCTCTCTTGCAGGTTGATTGGGCCTAGAATCTTTCGTGTCAGCGAGTTATGACTTCAACTTGCTAACATGAAAGATCAAGTGCATCTTCATCTAAGTTGGCATCCCGATCTTGAATGTAGCATTCTCTTACTCTGGTTATATCTAGGACTAGTCTCTCTTCCTTCTGCACTAATCTTTTGTCTTGGTTCTCATTGAATCTGTTCTAGTTGAGTTTTTCTGTGAAGATGCGCGAAGGTGTGTTTGCCTCAGACCCCATCTGTCTGGTGACTAATTGCTCTCATTTGGCAATGTCTTAGGCAGTTGTTTCAGCATCACCTCAACAACTTTAGCAAGACATCCGCAATCTCTAACGGGGTCGCTTGCACTTGGTCAACACTATCATGGTCTCTGTCCTATGATCAACAAGTCACCGGCAGATGGAACGAAATATCGCCCTTCTCCAACAAGAAGTACTTTCTCGCGATGGCAGTAAAGTCATCCACCTACAAAACAATAAGGTCTACTTGACCTTCACAAGTGTTGATTTTCATCTGCACTTGTTTCGCCAACTCACTTTTGAGTAAGGCTTTCAGAGTTGACCACCTTCATGTGGTCAATATCCTCTTCAAGCTTTAACCCAAAACGCTTCACTCTTGAAACCAAATAACATTATGAGTGGCTCCTATGTCTACCATAATTCTTTCTATGTAATGGCCTCGGTCCTAGGTGTGGTTACAACCCCTTTTCTTTTTCTTTTTCTCTTTTTACGGGCCTACCCTGTCTTACCGAGTTACAACCATTACAACCCAACGGCCCCGGTCCTAAGCGTAGTCACAACCTACTATCTCGTAAGCTCACCTTAGCTACCGAGTTATAACTGTTGCAGCTAACGGCCCCGATCCTAGGTGCGTTCATAATCTACTATCTCGTAGGTCCGCCCCAGTTACCGAGTTACAATCGTTGCTGTCTAAGATACCTCACGACCACTAGATAAGAATTTTTCCCTTTAGCCCTCTTCTGAGGTCCCTTAGAGTTTTGTCACTCCGTAGGTCCAACCCAAAGTTGGCACATTCCCACAGACTCTCACGGGTTCACACCTCTACAGGTCCAGCCCAAAACTAGCATATTTCCACGGGATTCGCTTCCACCGCTACTCTAACTTGAGATTTCCCTTTTAAGAGTATCCGTAATTGAGTGGGAGTAACCATTCTACAAAGGTCTTTTCTTGTGACCTTTTGCCTTCGGATAACTCTATTAGAGCATCCAGCATTCACGGTACCACCACGTGGCCTGTCTCTTTTGTCTCTCGATTACTTTTTAAGTGCTTCTTGTAGTTCATCCTTAACTGCTATAGCACTTAACCTTGCCTCATCGGGGCATTCAATGGCTCTATGCGACCATTATATCACCAACGTGATAACGTTTCTTCTTGGCTTTCCTACACCATTTACGATGATGACTTCCTTGGGAAGTTCGATTATACTCATTGAGTCGCTCCCCACCTTTGTTAGAGCCCTAATCTCTGGACTTCTTATTCCCAATTTCTTTTTTTCTTGAGATGGACAACAACCCTTTAGTTGGGAGTCAACACGTAAGTGGTCCAACAACCATCCAATGACTACTTGTGCGAATGAGAAATCTCGCACCCCTTTGTCATTGTAACTCATTTCGTGCCCAAGGTTGAAAGCTTTCCATCAAGTAAGACAATTAGTCTTACTCGATCACATCTGGAATATCTACCATTGAATCCGAGAATTTCTTTACATACTAGTAAACTATCCCAGTTTCGAGTTAACTCATGTAATTGCCTTTGAGCAAGGCATGCAACCTTTTCAGGGAGGAACTTTATCTTTCATTTCAATTCCTTTACCATAACTTGCCATCCACGAACAAGTACATGGACGCCAGGGTCACCTGGCGTCTTTGGAATCTTGCCCTCTCATTTCGAACGTATTGTTCGATGTCAAACCAATGTTTTCGAGCAAGTTGTGCCACATTTTTGGAAAGGAGGTTGTTCTTTAACTCTCATATTGGGTCCTCCAACACAACTTGGAATCCCCGCCAAATATATGGACGTCAAGCTCACCTTAACGTCTTCGAAACCTGCTCTTATAGTCTGAAAATGTTGTTTGATATCTAACAATGTAGTTTTCTAGTACTTCGACATCTCGGGTCCCTCCATAGTATTTCAGTTCTGTTACAGTCAACCGAATGTATTCTCAACTTGGAAAAGCTCCCAAATAAGTTGCAATGATATGAGCAGTGAGGTTTGTCCTTATGACTACTCCCTCAAGTCGTTCCCGCAACAAGCTTACCGTACTGCGGTACTCCTCCGCATCTTAGATATCATTGCTTGCGTATTTGCAAATTGTGTCTCCAACTCTTCGAGACGTTCCCCATTAAACGACTTAGAGTTAAAACCAACGGCTTTTCTTTCTCGTATGCTCATCCAAGAACTTAAGGACTCTAGTAGCGTTAGAGTTTGTTTTAAGTCTTTGGTGTCAAATGAGCTCTTTCTCTACTATGCTGCCTCTAAGGCTCGATGATGCTCTTTTAACTTGCCTATTTTCTTTCGAGAGCCATCAATCAAGTTATTCCTGAAGAGATAGTTTTTGTAGACAATATCACCACAACCTTGAGCTCTGATACCAAATGTCATAGGCTGACTTTTTCTTAGTTAAGATTCTCGCCCGTGCGGCACTTACTAGCACATTCCGACTAGCAAGTCGGCCTAAACGAGTTTTTTACATAACAAACTCAAGCGGGTTAATTGTTTACAGAAATATAAGGATAGTGGAAAATGAAAGGAAATAAGCCATTATAGTAATCTAATACAATCCGACGCTTTATTGATAAAATGCTCGCAAGCATACATGCCATCAAAAGTGTACAAGCATACAAGCCAATGAAGTTGTACAAGCACTAAATAAGCAAGCATTTCTACATGTCAAGACAATACAAACAAGCTAGCCTAATTCATACAAGTAGCCTATTTCTATATACTCGGGAGCGGAGGGATACACAGCAATGCCTCCGGAATGCTGATGGACAAGGCCTTTTTGAGGCATCTAGCCATCCCCCCTTAAAAAAAGTTTTAAGACATTACTTTGGTGACACGAGGAGATATAACCTATGTCTCAGTTGTCACACTCCTGAATAATGCCTACAATTATCACTCCTAAATCACGATAATATCTCTCAACTTGTCGTTATGGGCTTACTAGCTGATCTTGAACAAGCAAATGCGTAAGTTTCTTATATTGAGCATGTGTTAATTGATCGGCTGATGCACTTTTGGGGATGTACAAGATGCAAAGGTAGTTCTCTATTTCACAATTTCTGTTATAGTACAGCAACTATTTGGGATGTGCCCTGTATGCTTCGTATCTTTTTTTATGTTCAACTTTGCGAGGATTTACCTGCAATGTTGATGATTGTGGGCATTTGGATGGGTTTACTTATTTTCAAATATTGTGCTATGCTGCATTAATTTACGTTCAGAAAGAGCTTTGAGTTTCATGATAGGCTAATCCTATCGTATATGTAATAAGAAGTAACTCAATGAAGCTAAAAGCATTGGTCAGTCTCATTTTAAAGCTTTTATCTCCAATGACTGCCCCACCCAACCAAATACCCACACATGAACATACACGTCCCCATTCAATGCCCTGTGTATTTAAATCTTATTT
>JAXCLQ010000009.1:14804188-14879238 GCA_035584115.1 Cedrela odorata | reverse complement strand
AGAGATGATCATCAAGAGATCATAAAGCTGAAATCATACTTAGCAAGCGAATTTCAGATTAAAAATATGGGAAATCTATAATTTATTTTAGGTAAACAAGATTTGCTCAAAGAGACAAGTGCGCTAGGACGTAAGCCAGCAAATACTCCCATCGTAGCAAACCACAAACTAGGGGAGAAAAATGAAGAAGTTCAACAAGTGGTAGGAAAATTAATCTAATTATTACAACACAAGACCTAATATAGCACATGTGACAGAGTGCATTAAGCCACTTCATGGATGCTTCATTCAAATCTCATTTAGAGGCTATGTAAAGAATTATCAGAAACCTAAAAACGGCTCCAATTTAAGGGATAATGTTTCAGAAGAATGATGATCTAAGGCTCGAAGCCCACAGTAATACATATTGGGCAGAATGCTTAACAGACAGAAGATCAACAACTGGGTATTGTTCATTTCTAGGAGGCAATCTTCTCATTTGTACTCACAACATTTGTGGATTAAGATTAACAACTGGGCATTGTACAATTTTAACAGTTGTTGCCTGATCAAGTGCAGAAGCCAAGTTTAGAGCTATGGCTTAAGGCATTTGTGAGTTACTGTGGCTAAACATTGCACTAACAGATCTTCAGATTAATATCAAAGAGCATATGAAATTGTATTGTGACAACAAAGCTGCTATTAATATAGCTCATAACCTTGTCAATCATGATCCAACAAAACACATGGAGGTTGATTGACATTTTATCAAACATAAGCTGGACGTTGATTGACATTTTACAAACAGAAGCTGGAAACTGATCAAGTATACTCTCTGTCATCATCCAAACAACTCACTGACATTCTGACCAAGGGACTACTTAATACACATTTCATCAACTCTTAGATAAACACAAGCTAGGAATGCAAAATATCTTTGGACCTGCTAGAGTAGTAGTGTTGGAAGATTTGAGAGATAATGTGGGCTAATTATTATTTTTTTATATATAAATAATTCATCTATCTATTCCTTAAGACCAGCTCTGTAATCAGTACAGGATTATTTCTTATACTTGTTATATTTTTGTCAAGTCTCATATATTCTTGAAGGCCTTGTATGAATTCATAGAATAACACACAGCAGAAATTTTTTTTCATCTTTCCTATACCATCCCGTTAAAATTACAATTGAAAAGCAGAAAAAGAAAGGGAATTCATGTTTAAAATTAACAATCACAACTATGTTTTCTAGTTAACATTGCCACAAAACAAAAGAACTTAATAACGTAAAAAGATGTACCATATGGTATTCGAGAGAAAATATTCTTACCTTCCATCCTTAAGAAGTGATCCCTCCCATATTGAATTACAATATGCATTACCCAAAGCACCAAATAAGTCCAAGATTGTAGGTTCCCAGACCTTGACATCCAAGGTAAGAGATCTCACCTGCACTTGCAATACAAGGTATACAATTGGAGGCTCGAACAATTGAATGAATATCATTATATCTAACTATGGATTATTAAAGAAACTAGAATATTTAGGGAAATAAAGATTAAGAAGAGGTGAACAACAGTTCACAAATATACTATAAACCAAGTTAACAACAAAAAAAGAGCACAAAAATCATCTAACTTCCCAATTTTCTTAAATAAGAAAGAAAGAAATATTCCTAAGTTTATTAGAAACCAACGCCAACAAAAATTGATCTCATAAGACTACATTTAGAAAGTTTGAAACAAAATAACAGATCAAATGAAAATAAGAAACCAGTTATCATCATGAAATGTGTCGGCACCAAGACACCACGCATGACAACCTTAGCATGTATCTAGAAAAATATTCAAGATACAATGACTTTGTCTTAGCTACCAAACTAGTTATCAGTAGATCTCAGGTGTCAGTTGAAAAACAGGAAATTCTAAATCAATGAGTAAAGATCAAGTTACACTACTCAACAGATTTTTTTAAGATTCGCAGTTTACTAGACCAATCATTGGATTATATATTCTCAACGGCACTCAAGCAAACTTCAAATTCATCAAGGAAACCATGTTTAAAAATGAAAGTTCAACCATTTATAAAGATATCATATAGCTACTAGTATCAAATTGATTTGATAGTTGACAAACATCACAGGTAACAGAACTAATTTAATGACAATTGTTTGGCAGGCAATAACCAAGAAAAAGGGGAATCATCCACCTGCCATGAATAGATACCAAACCCCATAAATAAGCCATTACCCCTAAAAAAACCTAACGTTTCCCACAGGCATCTCCTTTTTTTTTTTTATTTTTTTAAAGCTAAGAAACAGAGAAAGATGTATTAAAAATCAAAAAATATGTCCCAAGGGGACAAGATGCCTACACAAAAGGATAAACTTTCCAAGAATCCCAAAAGGGAACAACGGCTATACAAAGTACAACTTAACACAGAGTGTAAACACAAAATGCTCTACAAGAACTATCACCAAAATGTTCCATCCTTTTAGTCTACTGCCGCTTCCCAGTTTTGAAGACTTACAAAAGGAGATATCATTAAACTCTGAAGAAATGGAAGCTGAAAGAGAAACCCAAAACCTCACTTTGTCACAAATATACTAAATAAGCATCTTCAAAGAAATATTTTTTCATCTCCTACAAAATAACTCAAGACATTGCTTATAAACTTGGAAGATATACAAAATAACCTTTAACCCAAAGCCAACCAATTAACTTCATGGCCCCAACTAAAAATTTAAATTAATTTTTAATTTAATTATTAAAAAAAAAATTATTTGGCCTATCTTCGTCAATTTCTTTATCAGATAAAAAAAAATAGAAAACATATGCATTTTATTAGTTTTTAATTGCAGTAAAAAAATATCATTTGATTCAAACCAAAAAAAAAAAAAAGGAAGAAAGTAAGGAAAACGCAAACTTGAATTATTAGTTCTTAGTTGTTTTTAGTATATTTAAGCAACAAACATCATTACCTTTTCTTTTGTGTGATATATGTAAGAAAAAAAGAATAAAAATGAAATTGACAATATGATGAAGAGCAGCTTACTAAAAAAATCACAAATAAGCTAGAAAAAAATGCATCAACACTAACAGCACCCTCCCTCCCATCTTGTTGAAAGGAATAAGGTTGGAGAATATGGATCAGTTTGTGATTTTTCCAGACTGCTAACTTTGACAATTTTGGCTCTGTGTTTCATTTCTTAAGAGAATTTTTATGTTATGGGAGGGAAATGGAAGACCAGAGTATTGTGGTACTATTGTGTGCTAGTGCTTTTTTTGGTTATATGGTTGGAAAGAAATAGGAGGATTTTTGATGAAGCTAAGGAAGATACCCTTTTTTATAGGATAAGGATCACTTTCTTGTGTCACTCTAGACGTCAGTATAACCAAAAAAGAGAGATAAATAAGCACTATGTTGTCTTCACTGAATTAAATCACAAAATATTGTTTCAAAATTATAAGTATAAGAATTAAAAATATTAAGAATTCTGAAATGCATAAAAACTTCAGGACAGATAACACCAAACTATATATTAAAAAAAAAAAAGAGAGAGCATATTCCAGTACCATTTAAAGCAAGGCTCTCTTCCTATCTCTCACATTTTCTTTATTTGAAAAATAACTAAAATACCTAAACATTAATGGATATAATGAGTTAAACAGGCTTTAAAAGAATTAGGTATCAACTCGCTATTACAGGGACTAACAGGTAAACTCATTCATGACTTGACCAACAACTTAATTAACAAAGGTTTGCAATGGGCTGCTTGTCTGGAATTTGTCAAGCCTACTACTGATTGAATAACTAGCCTAGGATCAAGGACCAACTATTGACAAGGGCCACCGCTAGGGCCGGCCCTGCCGTGGTTGTTTGCTCTAGGCAGGTTGTCTTTGTTGATTCGGACATTCAGGTCTCACCAAAATTCTGCTCCTCATTCTCACTCTCTTGTCGACTCAGGACATCAGAGACATTACCATCATCTCTGCCCTTTTCACTCAAAAGCAAATCTATATGTTTTTTCCCAGAGAATAAAATTTGGGCAATAACATAACAATTTGATAGGAAACTGAACAGTGTATTAAGTGCACAAAATAAGTGCAAGCGGGGATCAGATGTCCACTGAAGAGGCAAAAACAACGGTGATAACACAACATATTCCAATATGTGATAAGTCTTGTTTGATAGTATCCAATATATTAGTAGCATCAGAACTTGAGGCCTTGATCATAGCTAAAAAATGGACAACAGATGAAAATTATTTTTACAAAGTAATTTTTTTTTTTTTTTTTGGAGAAGTGTTTCTTTATTCAATTAATAGTTCAAAGTTCAAACTGTTGCAGAGTTAAATTCTCATGAAGCTTTAAGTGCATAAATTTTAAATTTTCCACACCTTTGAAATATGAACACCGAGATTTCGGTGAACACCAGAGCATTCAATACACAACAATATCCCAAGATTAAGAGATGCCCAATCAGGGTCAGGAGCACCGCACTCTGCACAAAGATCATTTCCAGGAATTTGCCTGAGGATTGCAGAAACACTCTCAGGTTTATTGGCTTTCATGTCATCCTGTAAACTGCAATGGCTATTTGATGATGGAACATCACAACCACCAAAGGCAGTATCATTGCTGTCGAGATGTTTTGCTCTAGGATGTGGCTACAAAAGATGCGAACAATTTTTGCATTCAAAATCTAGTTCCCTGTTATAGAAAGAGAAGATATAGAAATAAAATGGTAGTGGAGTGATTCAACCTGTTGCAGGAAATCAGAATTTAAAAGTGACGCAATAACGCCTGTTATTTTGTTTGTCCAGTCAATCCTGTCTGCTTCTGTTTCAGCCTGACAAAATTGCAGGCGAAAAGTTGGCATAACAATTGGCTTAATTTTGCAATTTATTTGAAGGTAAACAAAAATATTGATGGATAGTGAAAAAAATAAGTTGCTGCTACAGAAATTAGTAATCTCTATAGCCTACATCCCCCTATTTCACCAGTATGATACAGATAATATTGACTTGCTATTATCAAAAGCCTCAAGCCAACCAACAACTAGAGCCATTGAGACTGTCTCAGCAGTATCCATAGTGAAACCACCAAGCCTAATTTTTTAAAAATTCTGAGGAACATTGTTTAATTCTTGATAGACAAAAGAGACCAATTATGTTGCCCAAAAAATAAGGATATCAAAATTAACGTCATTGCATACTTCCAGTCATAAATGTCGCATTTCACATGAGGTTAGCTCAAAGCTGAAGCAATTGTTTTCTTTTATACTCTTTCATCAGCAGCATTGAAGATAAATACAAAGTTTGCAATATGCACATACTTTTTCAGTGGTACTCAGTGCTCATATGTTAAAAAGATTCGCTTTATATCAAGTATCAGCATTTCTCCAACTCCATACCAACATCTATAGATTTAGACTACGTGCCAGAAACACATATATTATCCACTAGAAACTTATTTTCAGTCATTCCAAATTGTTACATCAATCCCATAACATTTCCAGAGATCTTCATTTTCAGGGTTTCAAGAACGACTGTTTGAAAGCAAAGGCACAACAATTCAGTAGCATAAATGAATGTTTACACCCAGCCAAATAAATCACCTGCAATGTGTAAGTTTTCATAGGAGAAATTATTCTGAAGCAGAGTCGTAGATCTATATCCTCTGCATCCATCTTAATAGCTGATGTGCGAAGATCAACAGTACGGCATCCCAGAGTTTCTTCATTAAATGAAGGTGACCTGTTGTGCCTTGAACGAAATCTACTAAATACACCACCATTATGGTCAGCAGAACCAGTATAATGATGGTGAGAACCCTAAAGAGAAACAGATAATATAAAATCAGGGATTGTTCATGATTATTCACTGAAAACATTGATATACAGACAGAGTGGAGAAGAAGAAAGAGAGATAGTAAGACAAATACACATTGGAACTAGCATCAGCAGAGAATCAAAATGTTGCATCCATCTCCAATATTAGATATCTAGTGCAAATTTATCCTCTTCCCTTTCTTTTTTTTTTTTTTTTTTTTTTAATAGAAAACAAAGAAACTTATCTTAGGTGAGTTGAGTTTATAAAATCCTTAAAACAATGTGTTGCATAAAATACTCCACTACAAAAGCTCCGAAAAAGTAGCCGCTATTCTGGCGAACAAACAAACAGGCAATCCCTGATTATTGTACCCAAATACTTTTTGAAGTAAATCAATGCAGATTTGTGACAGGTCAAGACAAGTCCTAGTATTTGTGATGCAGCATTCCATTTACATGCACAGGATGTATTATTATTTAAGAACTGTTTCACCTTGATCACAGATTCTTCGGATTTAGGTCATGGATATGCTTGCTTAAAGGAAACATGTCTGAGCCAGTCATGAACTTTGATCAAACACTTATAATACATGTCAGGCACTTCCTATATCCACTATGTAGTACAGATATAGCAAATGTGGACATAAGCTAGGAAATTGGAGAACCATGATCTTTTATATTTTATGAGAAAATCAAGATAGTAACCAACACTTATAATACATGTCAGGCACTTCCTATATCCACTATGTAGTACAGATATAGCACATGTAGACATAAGCTAGGAAATTGGAGAACCATGATCTTTTATATTTTGTGAGAAAATCAAGATAGTAACCAAACAAAAAGACATAATGTCTGGATAAAATAAATAAATGAATAGAAACCACCGCATTTAGTAGGCAGACTAAGAGAGAGGACAGAGCAGAGTGACACTGGCAAGCCAAAGCATTAACTGTCAAATTGATCGTAGGCAACAAAGCTATAAAGTGATTACTTCCATCAATTAAAATAACATATCAGAGGATCTCAATCATCCATATAAACATTTCTCTGTTAGGAGGGCGAGAGGATGGAGGAGGAGTAGAAGCTGCCGCTGCTTCAATGATTAGATAAAATGTTGTCAATTCTAGTATCATGTAATTATGATATACTTTTGCCTACTACAAGTTGATCAGTTGATAAGCCATTGTCATAATGGCTGCAGCTTAGGACATGAATTTGATATATATTCAGGGTTTTATACGCAATAACTTGTACAAATATTGTGAAGACAAACTCAAAATCAAATTGGTTTCTTTTTAAAATTAGAAACAAGAATAGTGAAATAAAACTAATTACTCAAAGTGGACAGGAATTCCACAAGGGCCAGATAAATCTAAGCTACCTCCAGCATGCACTCAATGAGTATCTATGACAAAATACCCTATTACAGCCCAAAATCAAGGAAACACAGAAATTGCCCCAGAACCAAAAATAAACCCCCACAATGGACTATACCAAAACCCTCTATCAAAAATGAAAAACAACAAAGCATACAGTATCAAATTGGCTTCTCTTCTTGACACTTTCATTCTCCTTCTAGACTTGTGTTTGCTTCTACCATCTTCTATTTGCCTCATTTTACCTCTTTGCTGAAGTTTCTTTTCCTTTTCATAATTAATTCCTTCATCTTCTAGGTGGTTACTGAAAGGTTCTAAGATATTTTTTCTTTTTTTGGTCGGATAAGAAAGAAAGAGAAGAGCAGTTCTAAGATTCAAAAGTTGTTTTTACTGTTCCTTCCTGAGCTTAACAGAGTTGGCACTGCCACTAGAGTGAAATCCAATCATTCTTACTCTAGTATTACACCATTGGATTGCAAAACCGAATTACGTGAATTATAGCTGGATTGTGTATGCAGTCTGTGGTACTAACTCCTCAGAGTTGTCCTATTGCTATTTATTTTAGGGGCTGTTAACTGTTACAGAAATTTCTTGATTGTTGATAAGTTTAGTAGTGTAGGATATTCTCTAGGCATCTTAAAACTCAACACAAATTTACTAGCCGGCTTTTTAATATTTGTCCTGTTACGCTTTTAGAGTTTATTTTCCTGACTTATGCTTTGTTACATCAAAAGTTTTATTACATGTTCTCCTAAATTCAAATCCAGTGCCTGAAACAATACAACTGTGCCATATTGCCAACTCCTAATGGACATAATGACTCTAAATAAGTCAAATGGACAAAGTTCATGTAGCAAACGCCAGGTTTAACTCATTTATATTTTGTTCAATATTTTGTTTCATAAAAGTCGCTTAAATTTAGTTCCAGACCCTTTTAAGGACTGCACTATATCGCCAAAAGCTATTGGTAATTATTCTATGTAAGTTAAGCAGACTATAGGTTTAGTTAGAGTTGATACTGAGTGTGATCTTCAGATCCTTTCAGAAATGATCTTTCCTCGACAACAATAAACATAGAATTTTCTAATTAACATGCTACTTTATTATTTATAGCACAATGAAACCATCAACATATGCAAGCATCTCATCACAAAGTGAAACCATCAACATATGTAGGTAAGTCAAAAAACATGAATAATCAGAGACATAGTAGAACAATATAGCATACCGTAGGTTTGATACCCTTAATTGTATAATAATACAAAGTCCCTTGACTATTGAGTACAAAAAACCTCCTCTTCCAGTCTCCCCTCAAATTTGAGGAACGCTTTAAGAGATATCCTTGTTTGATTGTCTGGACCTATATAACAAAAGGAATTAAATAAAATAGCTTCCCTGAAAGTCCTCAGTAATATGCTAAGAGATGATACAAATGTCGTTTAAATATTTATAACAGAGAGATTTGCATCAGATAAGTATACAAAATCCTGAGAAACTTTGCTGCTGTTGCACAAAATGGTAAGAAAACAAAATTACTTACTTCTCCTGAGGCAGCGGACTGCATAATTGCTTCTATGTTTGTATAAGAGCTCGTACCACCAACATTAATGCCATCAGCACTTGTTGAAGGCTCCAGATCCACCGAAGCTCGAAAGTTATCCAATTCAGCTTGGGTCCTGAACTCCTGAATTCGTTTTGCAAGTTTATCTTGTTCAATATTAGCCAATTCTTTAGATTGTTGTGCATATGTCAACACCTGCAACAGGGAAAGTAACTCATTTATGAACTAAAATAATGTCTTCCTGAAGAAACATAAGTTTGAGTTATGGAAAAAAAAAAATCCTCTCCCTAAAATATTGGATAGGAAACAGAAACTGTGTATATTAATACAAAGAAAAAGATTACAAGCATAGGGCAAGTTGTCCGAAATGAAGGGCTGGGTTTTTTTTTCTTTTTGATAGGAAAACTATATTTGTGTTTAAAAAAGGGGTATCGATAGCTGTACAAAAGTACGCAAAAAATACACTACATATAAAGAGCCCCCAAAACAGCTCTAAATTAATGAATGAAAATGAATATTAAGTAAGCATGTGCTAGAGGTTGAATTTGCATTAAGTAAAAATGCACTTATGGCTCATCAACTGAAAATAAATTTGATTCTTCTGATGAGTCAGAGGAAGAGGTTTTCAGTAGCTCTGGAGGAGAGAATATAGGCAAGAACATTCTTTCTGGTGATGAGTAGATGGGAGTCAAAGATTTGTTTGCTGAGGATGCGGAGAGGCAAAAGGTCAGAATAGTGGTGTCAAGAAAACTCTATTGCAGTATAATCTTAAGAGGAAAACCAGGAAACAATTCCAGATCAGCAGAAATCTTCAAAGACAGGGTAGATGCTGAATTCATAAGGTCGAAGGAAGCCTAGGTGCACTTTTGGCAGAGACGAATCTTTCTCTTGTTCCAAAGCCTGGTATTGGGTTAGGAGAGGAATTGGTACAGAATGTCAGATAATCAGAATCATAAGCTAGAATGTTACAGGGTTGGGGAATGAGAATTATGATCAAAGAGATGTTGCATAAAGCTGAGGCTGAGGTAGTGATTTTGCAAGAAACTAAAAGGGAATCCGTCAATAGAAGAATAATGGGAACTTTTCGGAACTCTGAAGGGTATACGTAGCACAAAGCTACCAAGTCATTTTTAGGTTCAAATTCATATTTGCATGGAAAAGATTGAGAGCAAAGGTTTCCACCATATCTAAAATAAAGCCTGATATTGGGTCGGGGGGGAGTTGGGACAGAAGGTTGGATAATGAGAATCATAAGCTGGAATGTTAGAGGGTTAGGGGACAAGAGAAGAATTATGATCAAAGAGACATTGCATAAGGCTGAGGCTGAGGTGGTGATTTTGCAAGAAACTAAAAGGTAATCCATCAATAGAAGAATAATGGGAACATTTTGGAACTCTAAAGGATGTAAGTAGCACAAAGCTACCAAGTCATTTTTAGGTTCAAATTCATATTTGGATGGAAATGATTAAGAGCAAAGGTTTCCACGATATCTAAAATAAAGCCTGATATGGGGGGGTTGGGTGGGGGGGTGGTGGTGGTGTGGTGGGGTTGGGTGGGGTTGGGACAGAAGGTCGGATAATGAGAATCATAAGCTGGAATGTTAGAGGGTTAGGGGACAAGAGAAGAATTATGATCAAAGAGACATTGCATAAGGCTGAGGCTGAGGTGGTGATTTTGCAAGAAACTAAAAGGTAATCCATCAATAGAAGAATAATGGGAACATTTTGGAACTCTAAAGGACATAAGTAGCACAAAGCTACCAAGTCATTTTTAGGATCAAATTCATATTTGGATGGAAAAGATTAGGAGCAAAGGTTTCCACCATATCTAAAATAAATCTATAGCTAACCTGTTCACACTCAATTCACACCCAGCATATATGATTAATTTTATTATACTCCTAATTGGAATGAAATCATCAATATATGGACACCAAATCTTACAGTAGATTTAGATGTAATCATAAGACTAATAGCCCATTGGCCATCCATAAATGTGCCACACACCATGCGAATCATGTCAAACATGTCCAATACTGGAAGACCAAAAGGACTATACAAAAATTACTTGGATATTTTGGGGAAAAAGGACTGGGCAGTCAGATGGTTTTGTGGATGATGTCACTATATCTGAAATTTATATTCTAACGTGAAAACAATAAAGTCAAGGCCTGTAAATGTTGTACACCCCAACAATTCCTCTGAGTATCTCCATTTACAATAAAATAAACTAATAGAATATAAAGTAAACCATGGTTTTACCTGGTGGATATACGGCTCTATTTTGCTCAACAAGTCATATCCCTACAATAAAAAGAAAAAAAAAATCAGTTCAGCTCAGCATATAGAATAAACACCCCACCAAGTAAAGAAGGTGAATCTAATAGAAAATAAAAAAGAAAAGCAGACCAGCTTGAAATATCTCAAATGCACATCCATAATTGCACTTATAGATTCCAAGAACTCGTGTTTCTTTTTTGCTTCTATATTCATGAGTGCACTAACCTGCATTCCTTAAAACCATAGCAAGAAGGTCATCGGAAGCAAAAAGGATTGAAGAGACTTATGAATAGCAGGAAAGCAAAAGAGATTTGAGAACGTAGTATACATACTAAATTGAAGCGACTCTTCTCAAATGCCGACTTTGAGTTCTGTAGATCCTGTCACCACAAACAACAGTGATCTCCATATTTTTGCATCAAGCATGTCTCAGAATCAAGATAGATAAAGATGTAAAAAGTAAATTGCATCTGCAATTTCATACACAAGAAAAATAATCCCCAAAATGCTACACCATGCTGTGTAGGGAATGTTTGGAACCATGTCAACACATGTTTTTTGTTTTCATGATCCAAAAACGATTAAAAACATCTTTGGTGGTATTATTTGCAAAATGATTTTGAAAACAACTAAAATTAATTTTTCAACTTTAACAAAGCAAAAGCCAAAAATATTGAAAGGACATTTTTCATGTTTTATCCGTTTTGATTTAATGATCTACTATCTAAAACATGCATTCTCTTTAACTCCAATAATCTCAACCAAAAATGAGTTGCATTATGGACCTATGGTTCATTTTCGTATCTTCTTGCATTACATTCTAACAATATTCTTTTGTTTACTATCAGAAATATGTATTTTGAGAGATAGATTCCAAACAATTGTTTCATCATCTATAACTTAGGGATTGTTACGCTTGTTCATCTTGAGTTTATTTTACCCAAAGAAGATGGCTGACACTGTTCAATTTGTCTGTCTATAGAATTAAGTTGCCCAACATTTTACCAACACCATTGTTTATGCCCAACAAAATTAAGTTGGCCAAACATCAACAATACCTCCCAGATTTGGAATTAGCCTCCAATGCCTCTGCCATCTCTATGTAAAATTGGATGTCTGAAATCAACATTATTTGAAATGACATATTTATCCATTGCTTTAAAATTTTCCTTTATTTGTTTCTCTTTCTTTTCGTTTTTGTTCACTGTTAGTAGAACTTTATTTAATATTCTTAGAGTTTGAGATGCTGTTTGGGTCTAATTCTGTGGTTTAGCTTCATCTGTAAGGTCTTAGCTACATAGTTTTACGATACTTTATTCTTTATTCTTAGATATTGGGATCTCTTTTGGTCTAATTTGGTTGTTTAGTTTCATCTCTTAGGTCTTACTTTTATTTTTTGCAATGGACTGCTGAGACACTGTTTCATATTTTGTAATTTCCTCTAATGTCTTTTATAATTAACTAAAACTGTTTCTCTTGTGACAGGAAAAAATATATAATAAAAAAGCCCCTGTAGGCTACAGTCCAAGACATGGTCTATTAAAAAATTAAAAAAAAAAGTAAGAGTTTGTGCTAGCTAGGCAACTAAATATTAAACAAGAGCATGGGAAATGTCTCTCCAAATCAGTAAAACACAACAGAAGCTTACAACTGTACAGTTAGAGAGAACATACCTCTTCTAGTTCTGCAACAATGTCATCTCGTGTATTCTTCTTCAAAGAAACAAACTTTTCACGGGCCTAAAAATGAATAACATTTAACAGCATGTAAAAGTTCTCACACAAGCACAAGAAGGATATGCTACAATAAGATGCTCCCAAAATCAAAAACACCAAATTGGACTGTTTAATATAACAATAAGGGATTCAACATTATAGTAGTTTATCTCAATTCATTAACAAACGTTTTGTGCAGGAAGACATCTTCGTCAAAGTCTAATTCTTGCAATAAAATGTGCTATGCACAATATAGTCAAAAGACATTATTGATTGCAGGAAAACAGATATCAAATCAAAATATAATCACACATTAAGTAAGAGCCCATGCAGATTATAGTCAAAAGAAATCTTTTACACCTTGACATTTTGTTCTTATATTCCATTCTCCTTTACCTCTTCAACATTTAGAGAATAAAATTGTGTGAAGTGAAAAAATAAAATAAAAAAAAATAATAATTCTCCTCACTGCCATTAAAGCAAGAAATTCTCAACTACACTTTGGTTGGATATCTATGCGATCATGTGAATGAAAAAATATGTATATGTAGCAGAACCTTCAGTGAAATTCATTATCTAATTCTGCAACAAAAAAGAATAGGATTTTTCAAAGAATGAAAATTTTCTGCCCTAAAAATACCTGATCATAAGCATGTACAGATTTGTCAAAGCGTCGGCGGGATTCCTGCAAAAGGAAGGTCAGCATATAAGGGACACAAAACAAGTCACGCAGTTGTCTTGCAACATAGCAGTAACAAAATCTAAGGAAATATTCTACATGTAACAGTCGTCCATTTCACATATTAAATCATTTCTAGAAAAAGAAACAAAAAAGTGGAAAAAAAAATTATCAATTCAGCTCTAGAGCTGCAGTAAATAAGAGAGAAAAGCCTGAAAAGTATATGCAGTTCTTCATTAACAAATCTAATCATCTTAACTTTAACCACAGTATGCACAATACCTGTTTCAAGAACATTATAAGACAGGTAAAAACTTAAACCAGAAAATTACAAAACCATTAGACAGTACAAAACATTAAAATGTTTTTTTCTTTTTTGATATGAAATAAAAAGGATTTCAATATGTACTTTCAATTATAAGAAAGATTATATCTTTGCATTCTGTTTTGATCTGATATAGGGAGGTCTGGACGCATATCTTCCTCCCTATCTCATCCCTATTTCTAATCCTTTAGGTATTACTCTTTTCATCTTTTTTCCTCTTGATAGGAAATCATTAACAAAGAGACAACAAGTACAAAAGTGAACCAGAGGTCCACCGTGCATCAAAAACAGCCCATCTGTGAGGCAGGAATTACTTTTTTTTATTATTATTACTTATATAGAATGAGAACAATAAAACTAAATCAAGAGAATGCCTTCACTCTCTTTCTCACTTGTCTTCATTTTTCTTTTTCCTTTCATTTTCTTCTGCCAAAAAACATGATGGAGGCTTCAAGAAAATGGCTTCATATTCAGAAATTAGACCTTCTAGTAAACCACAAGTTGGTTTGTGAAGCTAATTAAGGTAGAATTGAAATGGATAGAAAATCATATTCTCAGCTACTGTATTCTCATTTGACGAAGCTTGCACTCAGAATAAAAATAACTGTAATAGGTCAAGGGAATTACCAAAAAGCATCATCCAATTACCACAAACCTTTTTTCCTTTAGTACAGTTTTCTAAAAATATAGAACCATAAAACGGATTATTTCAGTTTCGAAGACCAATTACCAGACAGCCATGTCGACCAGGCCAATGGCCACCAACAATTGAACAATCACCACAAATACTGAAAGCCAAACCTAACACCTTGTAAAGGCTAATAGTTGTTTGCATATAAAAAAGACAAAAATAAATAAATAACACATATGCTTATACTGTTGATTTTAACCAACTCATAGTTCCTTTCCATTTCCTTTTCTATTTTGTTAAGAGAAATACCTTCAATTTACTACCAGGGATTATACAGAAACCAGAACTCAAATTCTTGCTGAGCCAGCCATCATTAGAAGGAAATTACAGAAATTACTAATAATGAAGGAATATTATTTTCTTTATTCTGGAGGTAGTGTCTCTTTGCTTTAACGAGCTTCACTTTTCTAGCATCACTTGCATATTGTAATTTTATCTTATTTATATTAACTGTCATGTTCCTTGTGTACCAGCAGATGTATTTAATTAGCAATGAGAAATTAAATTCATATACATGGGACACTAAAATAGGGATGTCGGGATGTTCATGTGTGGGTATTTGGTTGGGGTGGGAAGTTAATGCAGATAAAAGCCTTAAAATGTGAATGATAAATACTTTAGCTTTGTTGATTTACTTCTAACATTTAAGATAGGATTATGCCTATCATGAACTTCAAAGATCTTTCTGAATTCAATTTAATGCAGCATAGCACAATATTTGATAAAAAGTAAAACCATCCAAATGCCCACAATCATCAACATTACAGGAAAATCCTCAAGAAGTTGTACATCAAAAAGATATGAAGCATACAGGGTACATATAGTAGCTGTTCTATAACAGATATTGTGATATAGAGAACTACCTTTACATCTTGCAGATCAACAGTCAAAAAGTGCATCAGCCGATCAATTAACACATGCTCAACCTGTGACATATTTTGTCAAATCACAATTACAAAAGCACATTTCTTAATCAGAACATCTATGATAGCAAGAGAAGGACCCCGTTTTTTGGTCGTACTTAGGCAACTTTTATATAGGTTGATACCCATTGAGTACTTTAAAGATGTAGACTGTCAATAGAATAATTCTATGAGGTTCACTTCTTTGATGTTAATGTACAGATCAAGGCATGATTTTTCAGCCTCCTTACATCTTGAGAAAGTAGTTTATTCAATTCTTAAAGGTGTGGAAATGGGAAGGAGTTGAAGCACGGTTGGACAGATAAGAAAGTTTTGGATCCCCTCACCCAACCAGGTGGTTTAGGGATTGGGAGGCTTGTGGCCATGCTTAAATCATGATTGCAGTGATTTGAGGTAAAAAGAACCCTTGTAGAAAGGTTGTCCAGTAACTATACGTTGAAATGTTGTTTGTTGTCTTCTGCTGACGTAAGGGGTGTTATAAAGGGAAGTACTACAGAAGGATACTCAGAGTAGTCAGCATGAATATAACAATTCATTGTTTTCTGTATGTTGGCGCTGCTAGGGCCTAAGAGTGTACAAGTATTGGCAAAATGTTTAGAGGGAGAAGATCTCCATTGAAATGTTTTCCGAAAACTACTACCAATCGCAAACAGTAAAGACCACTGCCTGATATTACCCCAGTGATCTGAAGAAGACTTTCATAGACACCAAGATCATTGAGGGAGCTCATGACTTTCATAGGCATAATGTTGCTTCATTCTAGGATTGTTGCATTTAACTATAGATAAACATTGTTAATTGGTTTAGAATGTAGAAAAATAGTTTGGTCATTGATAATCATCTCTGACTCCATACAATAACATACATTAATTGATGTAATTCTAAAGAGTCTGTCTTATTTTTAGTTAATCTGTGTTATCTTGTACACTGAAGAGCAAGTTCAGAAAAGAACAAAACGTAAGCAATGAACCACAAATTTTAGTGAAACATTAGAAGTGAAAGCCATTTATATGTAACAAAGTTCTGCAAGAATAAAACCAAGCTAGTCAGGATGGGTCACAGATAGAGAGCATAAAAGAATTGTGTGTCTCACACTTATTATTCAATATACTAAACAAAAAAAAGAAAAAAAAAACTTTCATTAGACGCCAATTTGAGTACTCACTTGGGACCGAAGAAGCTCTTTATATGTAGCAAGCTCATGAAATGCATTAATGAACTTGGATATGACTGGACCTGGGACAGGGAACCACATAAGAAGCAAGTTACATTGTGCCGTTTTTTACCGTGGTTGTCAGCCACAAATGAAACACATGCTAGAATTTTCCATCTTTCAGTACTATTTATCTTTAAAACTAATTTCAAAAATGATATTTACTTAGCTATACACAGTACTTGGAAACAGAACCCTCCATACTGAAGTAGCAGAAATGCTTCCGGAAATGAAAGAAAATAGACACCTAAGAGGAGAAATCTTAAGACCACCATCTTAATCTTGTGTGATGAAGTTCCACCGTTCAAATTGATAGACAACCAAAATAGAAAAAGTAGAGAAAGAAGAAAGAGAAACAACATAAATTACAGGGAATGAGAGAAGAGGGAAGAGAGATAAAGGACTAGCATTTCTGTATTTCTCAAATTCAATCTTTAGGCAAAAAAAAAAGGTTCGGGGGGTGGAGAGAGAGAGAGAGAGAGAGGGGACTATCAACAAGGCCTGACTGAAATAAAATAAGAAACCAGATAGAGTCAAATAAGAAAACCAAATTCTACTTACTGAAGCTCCAAAGATCCTGAAAATAAAACGATTCATAAGTTCAATAACATCTATCTCCGTCAGCAGGCACCTTATTCCATTTTAAACAAATGTATCACACCAAATACAATGGGGCTGCTATCGAACCACTAAATGCTCCCTCCTAACCACACATCCAGCTTCCTATAACCACCAGGCATAACAAAGTCAAAGAAGTGGAAAATCATTGACCATATCTCCCAATCAACGAAACAACAGAGTAGGACCACTTACTGTATCATAATCTCTTTTACATTTACTCCTATAACGAAAACTCATAATTAGCCAACTTTAATTGGATTCTCCGCTCTAAGAATATGACAGATCCAAATGCTTTGACAAGGAAATACAACGTCCCTAACACTATGGAACCATGTCAAAAAACCTGACATCAGATTTATTATTCATTTACACAGTTGACAACACCCATCTTCAACAAAAACAACTTTGCTAAGCACAAATACCCATGTAAAAAATTATCAATCCATTCCAGTCCCTACACTAGAAAAGCTACGGCAAAGCAGAGAATCCAGTGAAACAACCTACAGACCAACCCAAGTAATTCACTGCAGCATCTTTGTTTTACAGAGCTGAAGCAAAAAAAGTATGGTTAAAATATACTAACAGACCATCCCTAAAAAATCCCCAGTCCCCTTTTTTTTATAATAAACTGTAAATAAGTGTTCAGAAAAGCAGAAGAATTATAAAGTGGATCAGAAATCCACAAAGCAGCCAACAAAACAACCTAAAGAGGGGAACATAAAACTATACTCAAAAACAATTTGAATATATTTCTGGACACCCCTGCCCAGCAGCAAAACTGCGCTCTCCACACAGACAAAAAAGGACAAAGTGTCCATTAGATCCCATATGGAATTAAAGACCATGCAAAAAAGCATAGTTCTAGCCAAGTATAGAGATGCTTGAGTTCAAAAATACCTACAAAGCACCCACCCTACCTTATCACACCACTGCTTCCCAATGGTTAAGAATAAACAGACAGATATCTCTAAATTTAAAGGGAAAGGAAATCCACAAAGATGCCCAAAACTTTACCCATTCCAGAGAATGACTCCTCTTCCCCAACCACAAAATCTTGAAAAATCTTCTAATTTCTCTCCGACCACAATGCACCAAAAAATAGCCACAACTGCACCGCCCCAAAACACCATTGCCTCCCTCCTTCCTCTAAATGCAAAAAAACTTTCCATAAGTACAAAATGGCAAGACCAAAGGGCTACCCACGAAATATTAAAAGCCTTAAGCAATTTACACTAAACTTGGACAATAATCTCCAAGTTGTTTTTACACAAAATACACCAAACAGAGAAAGAAAACATGGCCACTAATCTCCACGAACCATGTCATTAGCTTTTAGTTTCCCTAGAGCTATCAAACATACCAACAACTTCACTTTTGATGGAGCTTTAGCTTTCCATACATTGATGGTTCATGGATACGAATGTTGGGGTCAATGAGGCTCCATGATGGGGAACACCAATGACCCCTACTAGGTTAAGGATTGGGAAACACCAATGACTCTTAGCCAAAGATTAGTTATTTAAATTCTACTCAATTTAAAACCCTTTTTTAGTTTAGTATTTTATTTCTTCTTATTTAGGATTATTTATTTAAATTCTACTTAATTTAGGCCTCTTAGTTCAGTATTTTATTCCTTTTTTGTTTAGATTTACTTTATTTAAATTCTACTTAACTTAAGGCTCCTACTTAATTTAGTATTTTTATTCATACTTTATTTAGTTTTACTTTATTTAAATTCTACTTGGTTTAGGATTCTAAGAGACTATATATATAGTCTTATTTGCTAAGGGATAATTTTTTTTTTTTCCTTAATAGAGAATTATTTCATACGTGAGTTCTGTTATTTTTTTTTTTTTTTGTCTTGTTAACGATATAACATTATCCATCTTCGTGAACAAATCATGACACATTAACGCTTGTGCTGCGTCACTCCAGTAATGGCTTAAGAGGGAAAAGTGCAAGACTATTCAAGAGTCCACACTTTGTTATCTTCACTCATCAGATGAAGAGAAACAACCTCGATGATATAAAGAAGGTAAGCATACTGATAAGCCTTTCTATCATTTAAATTGCTTGAGAATTTAAAATCCCAGCCCCAGTTAGAAGAAGAGCAACCACTAAGAAAACAAATAGAAAAGTTACACCCTTCGGACAATTTGTACAGCCCAGAACAAACAAAATAAGCTTCTCCAACCCATGTGTCATCCCAAAACCAGATTTTTCTACCATTTCCGACTAACACCCCTAAATTCTTTTGGAACTATATTCTGCGCACATCAACAAGACTCTTTTAACTTCTTTATTAAAATCCAACCATTCTCATGGATAGAATATATACTTTCAATAACAAAGTGCCAAAGAGATTTATCTTCCACAAGGAACATTTAAAATCATTTACCATCCAAAGCTCAATTCCTACCAAGAAGATTTCCCACCTCAATCAACCTTTATACTTAACTAAAAGATCTCTTTTCCTTTCTCTATCCCTTCCCATAAAATATCTCTCATTGAGTTTTCTAACCTCTGCCTCTAAGGAAGGAAAGCAAAGAAGATACTGAAAGTAGATTGCATAAGATTCAATCTACTCCTCCAAGGAAGTAGGCTTTTCTTCATCCTTCTAATCTTTTATGTTCCTAAAGGAAGGTTTTTCTTTTAATTGTGAAAGAAAAAAAGGCACTTTGGGGTTGTGGTTGGACAGAAACAAAAAAATCTTTTGAAGACTCCAAAACATAGTTCCTCTGTTTGGGACAAAGCGAGGTTTTGGACCTTTATTTGGGCTTTTACTTCTTCAAAGTTTAAAGATTGCTTTATAGGAGTTCTTAGAGTCAAGCTTAGCCTTTCTTTTTATAAAATCTTATATCCTTTTGGGATTCTTGGATAGTATGTCCTTGTTTTTGTGGATATCTAATCTCTTAAGATTCCTCACTATTAGTAAACTAAGAACATCCGCCGCCAAGGAAAAGAGAAAAAGAGAAAGTGAACCCACTTGCCTAAGACCTCTAGAGACCTCATGCTTACATCTAGGTCCACCATTAAGGAAAGTCAAAAAGTTAATAGACTTTAAGAAGCCCTTCATCTAATTTCTCCATTTTTGCAGAAAGCTTTAAGCATCAAGCTCAAAATCCAAAATTTACCAAACAACGTACTCAAAAACTTCTCAGAACTAATCTTCAAAACAATACCTAATTTTCTAGCCTACTTATATTCTTCTGTGATCTCTTTTGCAACAGGAACAGCATCCAAAATCTGCCAGTCTATTAGAAAGGCTCCATGGGAAATAATATTTTTTCCCCAAGATCTCTCTAAACCTCAAAGATAAAGCTTTGGAAATCTATGACCTTATAAAGGCTAGACATTAAACTACACACTTACAACATGAAAGATTCTCACATCTGTTGTAATCTATAAACATGTTCTGGCAAGCATTTGGTATCTATCACCCTCACCATCTTCCACAAGTGGTTCAAGTCATATTCAAACTCCTCAAATCCTTCACCACCTAATTCACCACCGTGTTGTAGAACTATTTCTTCCCAATAGACCAAATAACAACTAAACTCATTCCCACTACCACCAAATTTTGATGCATTTTTTTCCCATGGAGCTTAAATTTCACAAAATTAATTTTTTTCACCCTTAAGAAACAGAAAAACATATTTTATTAAGGAAAAGAAAAAATATATCAAAAGTGGCAACATTCGCACAAAACAAAGAAGAACCAATTTAATCTTTTACTCATCATGGAAAACAAACTATCTATTCAATGGCAATGCTTTCAGAAAAATACAAGAGCTTTTGATAAACAAAGTTTGGAGAGAATGATTGATATCTGCCCGGGTTGATTTGAATACAAGATTTATCAACGAGAGCCAACCATCAGGCAAGAGTTAGATACAACTAAGTGTTTAAAGCTCAAATATAAACAAGATACAACTGCAGTTGTCATCAGCAAGCAGTAGATGAAGATGGAGATGTCTCAACAAACCTCCTATGGATACACTGACAGGATCATCTTGTCCACCACCAAATGCTTCGAGGGAATCTGCAAAGGCAGTGTCCCCACTACTTGCTACTCCAAGAGCTTCCCTGCAAAACAATGAAAGAATAAGTTTAAAAATTTCAATCATAAGTTTCAAATGTGAATTAAAGGAAGGCATTTAATCACTCCCACAAATTGTGTAAATTGGCTAACATATCCCAGAAAAGATTAAGAAGACAATGAGTTAAACATACGTAAACTTCTTGCTGCCTTTATATAGTTTTTGGCAACGATCTTTCAACGAATCAGCTGTCTCTTCCAGAGAACATACCTGCCAAACAAGAATAAAATATAAGTAAAACCAAAACTTCATTTGAAATCAGATTGAACACCTTCTAATATATTGAAAATGGCTACGCTACTTGACGATATAATTAATCAAATAAAAGCCTTAAACAAACAAAGCGAAGAACGTATTATTCCAACAAGATCAAAAACAAGCTGAATGAAGAAAACTGAATCTATCATTTCTTAAACAATATAATTCAAAATTCAAAAAAAAATTCATTATTATGAAAATTCTAGTAAGGAATTAGAAGATTCTAACAGGAAAGTGAACCGAACTCAATCTGATGAATGTGTGTTAAGTTACCTGCTTTTGAAACATTGGAGAATCCTCAAGCTTGATAAAAGCGGCCATTATTAGTTCTCTCAGTTAAGAGTAGAATTTCAGATCGAGAGAATAGGAGGGTATTTTGGTAATAAAAACGAATCCGGTGGATCAGCAAGGAATCGTGAGTCGAGTTGATGGAGCGAAATCTCGAGAAAAAGACAGGCGAGGAGAGGAAAAGCAGATGAAGGGTAACCAGAACGTTGACCAAACCGACCCCGTAATTTCACTTGGGTTCCGTAGGACTGACCGTCGTGGATTCCACCACCTTCAATTCTCAATTATAAGAGGGAAGAGGTTGCCAGGAGTCTCAAGACAATGCGAATTGGCAAAACGTTAGGTATACTACCGGATTAGTGATCAATAGCCCTCACTTTCTGATATTTTGAATTCTAACGCAAAATGTTATTAAGGTAAAAAGGGAAAAATTGTCAATTACTTCGTCTTCTGTACTTAAAATATAGGAAAGGAAGAAGATTGGATTTTTTATCAAAATACTTTAATTTTCATACTTTTACGTTTATAGTTTGAATTTCAAATTTGTTATATTTGAAATTTTAAAAAAATTATACTAATTTATGATTTATCTCAACAAAATTTATCGAAAAAGTATTAATCAATTCATTAATTTTGTCTAAATATTGAATATTTAATTTTAAATATAACAAAATTTTAAATTAGATTAAATTTATTAAGGAAGGGTCATTTCATGAAAAATCCAAAAAGATTTATCCTATTATCCAAAAAATCTTCCTAAGTTATCCAAAAAATCTTCCTAAGATTTCTAATTATTAAAAAACTTCCGGTATCTTAGTTAAAACAATAATAATACTTTTAAAGATTATAAATTAAAAAATTATTATTTATGAACAACGAAAAAGAATGGTAAAATAGTTTGATGGCAAAACTCATTTCTACATGGTGAAATTCTCAGCAAATCTCTTAACTGTCGAGTATAAATAAATAATTTCGAACAAAATTAAAATAGTATGAGTTGTTAAGGCCGGGTTTGATATAAGTATTCAAATACGATTTTATGTTTATGAAAATTAAAAAAATATGAGAAATTCTATATATATATATATAAAGGGTTTCCTTAAAATTTAACCAAAAAATAATTTTTGGATAGAATTCTTTAGTTAGTAGTAAATTGAAAACAATAAAAAAAAAGTATTTTTTTTCTTAAGTGCATTCAAATCAAATTTAAGTACAATTTTTTCTATTTTTATCTTAAATACCATTTTAATTTTTAAAACTATTTTATTTATAAGGTATGTATAATGTCAATTTTAAGCTATTTCATTTATAATATTTATTCGCATCACTCTTTCACCCAAAAAAACAATCTTCATCCTTTCTACTCATGAGTTCTTTCTCAAAAGTTTTAAGATATGTTTTAAAATATTTTTAATTTTTATCTTTTATGTATTCACATATTTTGGTCGATTTTTCATTAATATTTGAGTTTTTCATCAAAATAAAATTTACTCAAATCATTACTAATTAATCTACAAGAAAATTGATACATGTTATTTTCGTAAGGTTTTTAAAGTAAAATTGAGTCATGTTTTTTTGAATGAGTAATAGCGAGTAAAAGACTCTAGTTATTAGTTATGAGGCATAGTAATATTAAATAATTTTAGCGCTATTTCCGCATACATAAGGCTGAATTTTTATTATTGAATTAATGACAAATTACAGAATTTATTAATGAATAAAAAAAAAAAAGAAGATAAATACATATTACACTTGACACAATTTTATCATAATAGAATTAAAAAGTAACAACATTTTTAATATAACATTCTTGAAAACATATTCAACCAAACAAATATTCTTATTTTTATCATTCTCAAATATTATATAAAATATATTTTCTCGTTTTTTAAAATTTTAAAATTATTTTTAAATATTATATCAAACATATTTTCAGATATTAAACATACAACTCAAAATTTTAAATTATATCCATATTTTTAAAAACGGTATTTAGATGCATTTAAAAGGTGCCCTCGTTTTTTCAAGTGTAAATAATGGTATTGGATGGAATATCCAATAATTTAATTTTGTCATAGCAACTTAATTTTATAGATTGATAAACTCAACGGCATCATGTGTCTTCAGCAGGTAAAACACATCCAAGATTGATAATTCTCAACATTAATTTTGTTGTCTTAAAAATAACTAGTTCGTGGTCCAAAGCTTTTGTTTAATCTTAAAAGATTCTCTTGTGTCAAACATAATGTCATTATTTGTGCCCTTAAAACATGCAATATAACAATACTTTTTAAATTAATATAATTTATTTGAGCATATATCGTCTACGTTCTTTATAAAGTATGTGATTTATATATTAAACATAATATGTTAATACATAAAGATATAAATTATAAATTCTTTATAAATAAAATATTATTTACAGTCTTTTTTTTAAATAAACATTTCATAATATAAATTTGTAATTTTTTAATTTTCTATAATAAATAATTTATCTTGACCATTGAAATAGACATTTTAAATAGAAAAATTAATGTGTATGCATTGATCTTCACTCGCATAAATTTTAATAAATTTGATTGATTTTAATCTTGAGTAAATAATGAACTCACATTCATATATTATGTTTTTTAAATTATCATAAAGTGAGATATATTATATAGTCAAAACCATAATGGCTTGAAGATTTAATTTTATAGATTATAACAATATATAACTGCAAGATAGAATCTATATGAATGATATTTACCCAAATTTTGTGCTACTTAATTATTTAAATTTATGACTACAATTCATTCAATAAATTATTTATTGGATGATAATATTTATTTGTAAGTTTATTTACAAATATAAATATATTAGAAAATGACCACTGTAGCATTCAATGACTTGAAATAAGTAATTAAAAATATGATATTTGCTTTGGACGTAACTTTAATTAGTAGCATTAAATTGAACCTTTATCATTAATAGGATTGGGCATTAAAACCCTAAAATAATAAATAAAAAAATCAATTCAAATTCATAGAATCGATAGGTTTGATTCTCGAAAAAAAATCATTATATAATGTCTAGGTTGTGGTATCGGTTCTACTTAGAATTGCCATGAACTGAACCGAAAAAATTGATTTTCAAACCGAAATCAATTCTTTTAAGGTATGTTCAAATTCTAAAAAATTAAGAGTCATTTTTTTTTTCATGATAGGTTCCGATTCTAAAAATTATGAAACCGGAACCGAACAGAAAAATTGATTTTATTTTGAATATAAAAAATTATTTTTCAAGTCAAATGAATTATTTTTAAATATTTTATTTAACTTAACTTATTTTTTAAAAATAAAATGAATACAAATCCATAACATTTAAAAATTTCTATTAAAATTATTTATTCAATTAATAAAATCACAACTGTCATGCCCCAAACTTGAGGTTCACTTGTGGCAATCGCTACAAACTTTTATTATATACTCTATACACTCAGATATGTATCAAGCGAGTTTATAAGGCTTTCTTGTAAATCATAAAATTATGAAAACAGTTTACAAATATAATTCTCATCTATGAGAGTATTATCAAAGAATTGATCTCCGTAATCAATTCGTCCACAACATTATGAAAATTATTTCATAAAGGTTGAGCAAACATAAACATTTATATAAATTGATTAGTTTGCAAATTTCGTTATGAAATTTATATAATATAATTTAGTATAACAAAATATACACGTGAGTCAATAAGAGAGCCTACTTTGAGTGCAGAATACTCTTTACTGCTACCACTAGTCCAATGGGTACTAGGGCATCTAACATGAAAATTGTGATGGTGAGGAATGAGTATACAACTATACTCAATTAAGTAAATAAAGTACATATATATATATATATATACATATATGCACACGCATTGCTAAATCATAATATTGAGATTTGTCTTTTAATTTGTATATAATATATATATATATATATATATCTGTATGTGTGTGTGTTTAAATTAAATAATCATTAAACAATTCAAGGGTCTGCATATAGTTTTTAATGTAATCAACCAAGCTAGCCATACTTTGTTGACCACTACTTTGGTCGAGACAACGTTAAAATCATCAGTGAGTCTTTCATGCATAAAACTATATGCAATGCATTTTTTATAAAATAGTAAATTATTTATCATGCTTTACTAAATTATTATTAAAATAGAACATTAATTTATAAAACTACTGCCCGTCTCACTGATATTGGCTCCGATAGTCATTTAATGACAGAGTAACTGTCTTCGTAATCCATCAAATCCATAAGATCCCTATCAAGCCGCCAAAACTTTTTATAAGGTCTCTATATATCTGCGCATCAATGTCTGGCACACAGTGGGCTTGCCATGAACTTTTCTCTTATATCAGCCTCATTGCGGTTCATTCATCTATGCAGCCTCTTAAAAATCCGTCCATAGGTTACTTCTCTGTATATACATGCATAATCAAATTATTTTAAAATAATGATTACAAAACATATAATTCAAATTCGGCTTCCCTGGCCATTTCAACATGTTTATTCAATAAATATTTAAAAGTAGATCACATAAATATTATATCCCAATATCATAACAAATCATTTATTAACACATTCATTTCAAACTTTCTTTAACATGAAAACTATTTGTTTAACACATAAATATACATATAAATATAACATGTATATATTTAAATATTTTGTATGTATAAATTTACTCATAATAAAGAGAGAGTAACTACTCTCTCTACTATTCTTTACTCCTACTAGGTTATTCTCCTAGTTTTTCGATTCCTAATACCACATGTGCATAATATAATAAATTTCATGATTCTAAATAATTAACATATATACACTAAATGCAATGCTTATAGAAAACATAATTTAATTCCCTTAGTTGACACATTTCACATTACGAGGTTTAACTAACGAAGCCATTTATCCGATTTTCAACAATAAAATCTCATGACAGTGACTATTTCTATTTTGTATTTCCATCTAAAATGGATTTACTCATTTCAAAACAATATCCAGTATATATATAATTATCATATACTTCCAATTATCGTAAATCAACATAATTCTATATTTTCTATGCATTCTTAACGTAAATCTCGGGTGATCAGTAAATTTTAGGTTTTCAACATGCTCAAATTCTTAAAAATATAACTTCTAATGAGTTAATAGGCTTATCTTTAACCAATGGAAATTCGTATAAATCTTAAATTGTCGATAAAATGGAAAAGCCCCAAGTTTCTCTTGAATCTTAATTCCTTTCTTACAATTTCTAGTCCGAAATCGGTACCAATTTATAGAAGAGAGGTTGGTTAATCACTTGGTAATATACATTTGTAAGAATAAGTGAAGGATTTTAAAGGAACTTGTGAAGAAATCAAAGAGATAGAGAGAAGTGTGTTTTAGAGAGACAAAGGAGAAAAGAAGAATGAAGAAAACACTAGAGGGTCGAATTCGTCTCTTGAATATTTATAAAAGTGGTTGAAAATACCAAATTGTTTATCGAATTTTACTTACATTTTCATCATGTATCGACACCTTTGGACCGGATATCGATAATTTTACACTGGGTATCGATACTTCTAGGTTTGGTATCAATCCGTTTACGACAGTTCGATTCTAGAATTTCCTTCAATCTCGAATATCAATACATTTGCCTTCATGTATCGATACCTTTGATGAAGGTATTGATTTGGTTCGTCTTGTAATTATTTTCCAACTCTCTATCTTACCATAAATCGATACCTTTATCGAAGGTATTGATCTAGTTCATCATGTAATTATTTTCAAATTCTTTGTTTTAAAATGTATTGATACTTTTTCCATAAGTATCGATCTGGTTAGCTTATAATTTCTTTCCAAATCTCTGACTTGCTAAGTATCGATACCTTTCATGAATGTATCGATTACTTCTTTAAGTATGGACATGCATTTCTTAAGTATCAATATTTTGGTGCATGTATCAATCTTCTCAACCCCATGTATCGATACTTCTTGCTCAAACTCAGATTTTATTACAAATTTTAAGCTGAAACCACATATTTTATACAACAAATTTATTTTTTTTTGCTAGGGCTCTGCCGCCTGCACCCCTTCTTATCCAGTGCGTTAGCGTAGGGCAACATACTGAAATCCAACTTATACAAAATTCTAAATCATAATATCTAATTCATTATATTTGTATTATTAAACTTAATTTAAATTTACCTAAATCTCAATAATGTATCAACTACCCATTAATAATGCATTTGTGAAAATGACTATAATAAAAATTACTATTTTACTATTGTGCTTAAGGAATAGAGTTTACAATAACATTTGAAATTTTCCATTCAAATTACAAAAAATTAATTTCATTAATTTTAAATAAACACTTCTAACTGAAATACAATATATACTGTTAAAATTTAACTGAATTTGTGCAAATGTAATTTTTACGTAAAACATATTTATATTTAGTTTAGTAAACAATTTATTAAAGCGAAGACTTTTTATTCGTTGAGTTGTATAAAAAGAATTAATCAATGTGTTTATAATATTTTATTTAACTTAATTTATCATATTATTTGTATAATAATTTAATAAAATCGTGATGTGTATATATTTATTTTAAAATTATCGAATAAGTTAACAATTATAATATATATATATATAATACTATTAGATATATAATTGTACTATTATAAAAAAAATTAAAATTCTCTTTTTAGTGATATCTAATAGTAACTCAAATAGTAATGTAAAATTTTTTAAATAATTTATTGTATATCAATTCTTTTTGATAACTTATTTCTTTTATCTTTCATTCACTCAAATTTTTATTATGTATTTTAATGCTTTTATAATTTAATATCATTGAATTTTTTTTTATTTTTTTATGGAATTAAAAATTAAAGAAATTGAGATAATTGATAAATAAGGTGTTTTATTTTCAAACTAGAACCGAAAAAAAGGGTACCTTGTTAAATATAATAGGTTTCAATTTCAAAATTTAGGAACCATTTATGGTAGGTTTTGATTTCGAGTAAAATTAGAACCGAAACCGGTTTTGCATACCCCTAATAATGTCATGTGGCATTTTATTCTTGATAGTTTATTAAAAAAAATTTTTAAATTAATTCAAATTTTAAATACTAATAAAAAAATTAAAATATATAAAAACAAAAAAAACCTAAAAATAAAGAATAAAAAATCGAATCGAACTTAAGTTCTTTTAAGGATCTTAGGTTTTTCTCATTCCAAATTTTAAAAAAACCAAAATTTTTGGGTTCATTTTGATTTTGATAAAAATCAAAGCGCATCCATAATTATTAGTCTAAGATTAAGATAAAATTTAATTTTAAAAAAAGAATATATATATATATATATATCTAAAAAAGAAAAACACATATGCTTTTCTCAAGTATCTATCATCCATACACTCGAGTAATGTTTGAGGAAAACATAGAAGATTATTATCATGACTGCATTTTTCTACATAACAATAATACATAAAATATTAGTTTATGTGATACAATGAAATGCCATACAATAAAAGAATTTAAAATTTTGTATTAAAGAATAATACAAGTTTATAATATATGGTACATACTTATAATATTATAAGTAGTGAAATAATATACATTATGTGGATGTTAAAGTGGGTATAATTTAAATTACATGTTTAAAACAAAATAAATAGAAACACATGTTGAATTATTTTTTGTACATGTGTGTGTATATATATATATATATATATATATAGCTTAAGCCATGGTTTCCAAATTGGTGCAAATACACATATATTTCTTAAAACTGTACATATACATGTATATAAGTGAAACTTCCACTGGCTTTTAAATCCTTCTCCCATTCAATTTCTTTCATTTTCCCAATTTGACTTAACAAAATAAAACCAATTCGAGAGAAAGCACATGTAAACTTTGTTTTTCGAACATAAGGATAAAATAGTTATTGTAATGACTTTTATTTTCACACTTGCAATATTCATGATTACTTAACACATTAACGAGGCTTAAGTGAATTAAGTCAGTTTATGAAATAAGTATAACAGGTATTGAGATGGAAATATATGTAAATATTTAGGTTTATTGAAATATTATGAGGGTAAAAAATGTGATCGATTATTTATTTGAATGTGAATTTTAGCATTTGATATAATATCAAAAATATGACTTGAAAATAAGAATTTAAATAAGTCAGTCATGGAATTTCATTGTTGAAAATCGGATAAATGAACTTATTAGTTAAGCCTCATAAAGTGATGTGTCAACTAAGGAGTTTTTAGGCATGCTTTCCACGACTATTGCATTTAGTGCATATATGTTTAACTATTTGGAATCGTGAAATTTATTATTATATGCATGTATAGTATTAGGTTCTGAGAACTTGGGATAAGAACTAAGTAGGCGCGAATACCTTAGTAGGAGTGGTTACTCTCCCTTTGTTATGAGTAAATTTATTCATATATGAATATGTAAATATATATATATATATATGTGTGTGTGTGATGCATATATATATACTTGTGTGTTGTATAAGTTGTTTTATGATTAAAATACAAAATTTGAAATGAAATTGTCTTATATGAATTGCATGATATTGGGATATTTTACTTATTTGGTTTACTGATAAAAACTTATTTTATATACATGCTGAGATGGCCAGGAAGGTCGAATTTGTTTTATATGGTTTGAAGTTATTGTTTGAAAATGAATTGTTTTATGCATGTATATTGGTAATGAGGCCGATAAGGCCATATATTATTGTATGGCCAGTGAGCTTGTTCATTTACTGTATATATAAGGAGGTAGTTTATGAACGGACCTATTGAGAGGCCGCATAGGTAAGTAGAACTCCAGTGGGACTAGTATAAGGGGGAGAGGTCATGGCAAGCCCACTGTGTGCCGAATGCATGTATGTGCAGTTATAAATACCATATGGAAAGTCCTGGCAGCTTGATAGGGTTATCTTGAATTTGACGGATTACGAAAATAGCACTCGTGTCACTAAGTAACTACTCAAGGGCAACATCAGTAAGGTAAGCTTATGTTTTTAAATATGCATGTTTTTACAATAAATGAATGATTTTGTAAAATATAAGAAAATTATTTTATATTTGATAAAACTTTATTGCATATGGTTATGCATGAAATGCTCACTGATAGTTATGGTTTTATTCTCGACCAAGGTAGCGTGTCGAGAATTGATAGTTAGTCCGATTTATTATTTAAAACTCTTTGCAGACTAATGAAATATTTTTTGATTATTAATTTAAATAAATATGTATATATATACTTTGAGTATATGGTTTAAGTACATTCTAATATTAGGATTTTGTAAATGCGTGTGCATATATGTATATATATATGTATTTTATTTACTCACTAAGTATATTTGTATACTCACCGCTCATCTTTATAGCTTTCAGGTTAGGCACCTTAGTGTTTGTCGGATTAAGATAGTCGTTGAGAGCTTACGATGCTTTGGTTAGGTCCTCTGTCTGAGTCACTTATGCTTTTGGTATCACTGGTGTAGAACCAAAAAAATTCAACATAATTATTCCACTATTAATGAAGTATTTGGACGCGTTAGGAATCGCGAAAGTTTTAGTACGCACGTATAGATAAATCGGCACTTAGGTAATAAAATGTCATACATACATATATAGACCTAAGTATGTGATTTTATTTCTCTTGTATTTTCAAGATAATCATATATAATTGCAAGGACTAGATTAAAAGAAATTTGAAATTCAAGGGGTTAAAATGCGAAATTTTCATAAAGTTAGGAAGAAAGTGTAAATATGAAAAGTTTTTTGTCAATATTAAAATATTTATATTATTATAATTAAGGCCAAATAGTGTTACTAAATTAAGTCCAAGATTTTAGTAAATGAAGTTCAATTTAATTAAGTTAATTTAAGCCCAAATTAAATAAAAAATGAGTTCAAATACTAAAATCCAAAATAAGCCCAATTTCTTGGTTTTGTCTTAAAATTTTATTTAGAAAAGAAAAAGAGACAAAATAGAAAAAGGGAAAAGAAGGTCATAAATGTGAGTTAAGAGAAAGAAAGGAAGATAAAACTAGTGAGTGGTGGAGGTGAGGAAATCGACCAAATTAAGGGTGGAAAAAAGAAGGCGGTGGCCAAAATTGGTGAAGGAGAGAAAGGTGGTGGCCGAACTAGCAAAAAGGAAGAGAAGGAGAGGTGAAGAAGCGGAAGAGAGAAAGGAAAAGAGAGAGAGAGAGAGAGAGAGTTACATTTTGGTAAGTATGTGTATGTGTTTTTGGATTTTGAAATTTGAATTTATTGTTTTTATGTTTGGGTAATGTTAAATTTGATTGTTAAAGCATGAATTAGATATGTTATTATATATGAATATATGTTATACATGTGATTGGGTAGAGAAAATTTGATGATGATGATGAGATGAGGTGAAGTGAGAATGGTGGTGTAAGAAATGCATGTTGTGTAGTTTATTATGAAAAATTTGTATTAGAACATGATATAACTTAGGCAAGGCATAAACAGAAATTTTTCTATAATTTGATGACATTTGTGTGTGAGAAATATAAAGTGAAAAAGGTATAAAGATAGGAAGATCGTGATGAGGTAAAGGGATGAAAAACTGTCGGCAGTGTTTTTAGTATGTGCATTATGGTGAAAATGGTTGCTTAACTAGACGAAATATAAGCGGTCATTATACACTCCCATATAAGTATTTAGAGGATGGAAAAATGAAGGACTTAGGTGCGACAAGTCATGAAATTAGTGATCGGAATTGTAATAAAAATATAGGACAAATTAAGATGGATGCAGTCGCTGGAAACCCAAATAGGATTCAAAAAAAATGAAATCTGGGTAAGTTTTCGATGACGGAATAAGGAGTAGTAAAACTCTATGAAAACAACATATAGGATCACAACATATCCAAAAATTAACTTATTTTGTGAAGAAATAAGATCGCAATAAATTTTTGAAAATGATTACCCTGTTTTATTGAGTCTTTTGTCGAAAACTTGACATAACTTGGACAATCTAAGTCAAAAACCAAATTTGTAAAGTGCAGTGTAAACTAGACTCGTAGCAGTGTGTGTCGCCAAAAATTTGAGTCGAAATACATTGTCAATTTTGAGTAGCACACGGTTGTAGCAAGCATATGGTGTATACTGTGGAATAAAATGTTATCGAGAATAAATTAATTAGTTAATGACTTAGGGAAAAGAATTCTGATTTGATATAATAAATAATCCAAACATATTAAGGTCTTATTAGGTGATAAATTCTAACATAATATATTTATTTATTAGATAGATATATTATATTTAAATCTTAATGCAAAATTGTTTAATTGTACATCGGCAACTTAAACATTCGACACCCACGCTTTGAAGCGAACATCTTAGTGCTTAACAGGTGAGTGGATGGACGTGTTTTCAAGTTTTAAATGAGATTATTTAAAAATATTTAATTATTTATAAAATTGTTTGAATTATGAACGACTTGCAAATTGTTTGATTTATTAATTTATTTTATGAAAATTAAGAATTTCGATTACATTACATGTATAAAATAAATATGTATGGAGTAAGAGTAATTTTGAAAAATATGTTGAAAATTTTATAAATTGTTTTGTGGATGAACGCTTTGAAATAAAATGATGATTTGTGGATATATGATATATATGATAAATATTGTCAAATAGATTTTATGTTGTGAATTGGTGTATCGTGCTCTTGGTAGCACTTCTATATAGATGACCTTTCCTTACTCGAGGGAAGTGTAAGGGAGTGAGATAATGTTTTTTTGGACTTGGGTAAAACTCCCAGAATGGTTGATTTATGATTGGTGAACAAGGAGATCCCACCAGACTATAATTGTAATGGTTGAACTGGTAAGATTGAAAGATCAGGGCCGTTACATTTTTTGATAAATTGGTGTTTCACACCTCTCCTTTTATTCAGACTAACGCTAACGAGAGAGATAATAAATTTGTTTTATGTAATGATACAGAAAAACTTGTTAGCGATTTTCGATATGTCTACTAGGAATATCTCGTTGGATAGTTTCTTGACAAACTTAGTTTATTTTAATTGAAACATCCACAGACTTGAGATACAAAATTTGTTTATATTTTATGTATTTATTTATGAGAGCATGAATTGAAAAATATATATACAAGTTTATGTTGAATTTAAACCGAAAATTTGTATTTGTCTGATTTGAATGATTTTTTTAAAATTGTGCTGTGAAATATTATATTTTTAAGATAATACTTTTACCCATGTTTTAAATGTTTTTCAGATTATTAATGTCCATCTATTCACTAAGTTTTATACTTACTTTTTATTTTAAAAATATATTTTTTTAGATAGTGCTAACTACAAGGGGGTCGTCAATCCACTCTCTATACTTAGATTTGGTTGATGTTTTGTAGTGTACTGAAGATTTGGTTAGATATATAGTGGTCTCTACTGCTTTGTAAATATATTAAAGATGGGATCCATAAACTTTGTATAATTTTGGGGTTGTCATAGGTATTAAAATCATGAATATGGTGTAGGTATATAAATATGTGTGTATATATATATATAACGCTGTAAAATTTTATGTATATATATGTGATATTAGAAAATATATGAGCCTTACATATTTGTGGGGAATACTAGGGGAAGTACGCCTCATGGGTGTTAGCGGTTATTTCGTACTCGGATCTACGAATCAGAAGATGACAATTGGTTAGACTGGTTTAATATTTGTAAAAATATTTAGAAACTAAACGGTTTATGTAAACATTTATGTTTGTTCAATCCAAACGAAAATGATTTCCATAATTGTATTTTATTTGATTAATATTGTCTGTATTATGGATAAATTGATAGAAGTAAATGATTTACAAACGTGATATAAGTTTTATGATAAAGGAAAATTTTACAAATTCTCTTGATGCATTCCGGGTATAAAGGGTACATCATGACGGTTTGTGAAGATTGTCAAAGGTGAACCTTAAGTTCAGGGTGTGACAACAAAGGTTAAGAGAAAAACCAAGAGAGGGAGCTTTGCATGTGTGAGAGATGATGGCCGATTAAATATGCATGTGTGGCAGAATTCAAGAACTAGTAAAGGAGAAGATGAGAAGCAACAAATTCATGAAAGAAGTGGCCAAATGAAGCTGAAGTCTTGACAGAATTTGGAGAGGAGAAAGAAGAGATATTGAAAATGAGCAAAATTAAGAGGAAGGATGGTAATGGTGGCCGAATTGGAGAAGTAAGCAAGAAAAAGGAATGTTAACTGAATTGGAGTAAGACTGAGAGGAAGAAAAAAGGAGCATTTAGTCGATTAAAGAAGGAAGAAAGAGGAAGCACTTGGCTAATTGCATTGTTGATTTGTGGGAAAATCCATTCTAGTAAGGAAAGATGAGTTTTGTGGGTTAATTTGGTCATTTAAACTATAAATGATGTATATGTAGTGATTATGTGTGTAATGATATGTGTTATACAAATTGTTACTGATGAAATGTTTGTATAGTGCAATTTATTGGTGATAATGGCTTGAGAAATGCATGCATGGAGTTAAAGGAAGTAGGTATCTAAAAGTGATGTGAATTAAAATGTAATAGTTGTGTTAATGGTGAATGATAAATCTTGGAAAACAAATGGCGAGAGGTATGATCGAATAGTGCGAACCCGAAAAGTAAACTTACCAAAAATGTTGGTCGCAGTTATGTGATTATGTGGGGAGTGTTCTAAGTAGATAACATTATAGATTATGAGTGTTATAAGACATAAATTAGGTAGCGTATGTGAGCGGTGTGCCGAGTAGGGGATATTGCGAGTGAAATGCATTAGCATCTGTCATAGAAAATTTATGCGCAAGGGTAATAAAACGAGGATTGAGTGAGTTCCTAACTACGGATTAAGGAACTGCAAAATTCTTCATAAACTAGACACAAAGGCACAACATAGCCGAAAATTAGGCTAAGACTCTAAGCGAGGTAGTACTAGATTTTGTAGGAATCGAGCTGCTCTATTGAGAGGTTACAACCAGTTACATTGAGTAAGCTGATGAAAACCTGTTATAACTTGAGCGTTCGGACTTGAAATGTAAATTCGTGAGAAGTGTTAGCAACTAGACATATAGTATAAATTGTCCTCAAAAACTCAAGTTTTAATACCTTATCGGTGTGACGCACCACAAGTTTGAAATTAGTCGATGCGCATTGAGCATTGTATAAATTTTGGAAATTTGTAAATTTGGTTTAGTCTTATGGGGGCAGATCATGAAACACTCCAACCAGAATCTCCACCTAAATTCCAGCAGAGTATCCTTTAAATATTCATCCTTATCACCTTACATATAATTCTCAGATATATATATATATATATAGTAATGATGAATCATGAGAAAGATATCTTAATCTTATATATTGATGAATGGGTATTATATCAATATATATATATATATATATGTGTATATATATATATATATACTTATACAAACTCAACAGCTATAATAAGATAACAATTATATCAACAAAATAAAATTTAATTTCATAAACTGTACAGAATGGATGCCCACCACGTCAAATATTTTTAACTTTTGAAGCTAAGGAAGGCGATAACTTCTCCCTCTATCACTTACTTGGGAGGAGAAAATATTTTTAAAAGAATGAAATTATGCATCTTAGTGAGTAGATATGTAAAATATTTTACTAAAATCATGAGATATTATAGCATAATCCTTTTAATATTTGAAAGCAATGAAGGTAAATTTTGTACCAATCTTAAAAAGGTTGTAACTTAGTAATTAATATGCACAAATACCTTGTAGATTAATATTTTATTATAAATAAAATCGTTAGTCGTAGAATCATGTATAACAATTTCATAATAAACAATTCATGTATTATGTCATAGGCTCCCTTTACTATCGTATATAATTTCTATCCATAAATTAACTGTAAAAATCCATAAAAATATGACATACTAGTAGCCGACCCAAAGGCCAATAACACCATAAACACACCCAAAGGTATATATGTAATATAATGTGCTCCCAAAGAGCTAATACACGGGATCGGGACCCTAGAGGTGGCTCCCGTCATGAAGGCATAGCACGTAGTTTCCAAATCCAAATAACGGAATAAAGGACTCTGGAGGTGGCTTCCGTCACAAAAGCGTAATACGCAGCTCCCATATTTCAATCAATATAATAAGGGACTCTAGAGGTGCCTCTCATCATAAAGGTGTAGCATGCACCTCCCATATTTCAATCCGAACATATTCTCACACACTAAGTCCGGTGGAGCCAAAATCATAGGTTTCCATAAATAAAAATCTCATCCATAAACATATGCTTGTAAACCACATATATGTAAACCATATAAATAAATCACAATAATTATTAACAAATCATATATTTGTTCAAAATATAATTGAAAATATCTTCATACCTAAAAATCGTAAATCATGTTCATATCCATAAAATGCTTTCGTCTTATAAATCAATACATATAAAGAACTAATTCAAGGTTTATATACATAATTAATTAAAATATATCACGTAAATTGTCTACTCATAGAGATTGTTGAATTTTTATATTTCATGATTTACGTCGTCTAATCCCTTTCGCACATAAGGTATATCTACATGATGCATATATATATATATATATGCATCATGTAGATATACCTTATGTGCGAAAGGGATTAGACGACGTAAATCATGAAATATAAAAATTCAACAATCTCTATGAGTAGACAATTTACGTGATATATTTTAATTAATTATGTATATAAACCTTGAATTAGTTCTTTATATGTATTGATTTATAAGACGAAAGCATTTTATGGATATGAACATGATTTACGATTTTTAGGTATGAAGATATTTTCAATTATATTTTGAACAAATATATGATTTGTTAATAATTATTGTGATTTATTTATATGGTTTACATATATGTGGTTTACAAGCATATGTTTATGGATGAGATTTTTATTTATGGAAACCTATGATTTTGGCTCCACCGGACTTAGTGTGTGAGAATATGTTCGGATTGAAATATGGGAGGTGCATGCTACACCTTTATGATGAGAGGCACCTCTAGAGTCCCTTATTATATTGATTGAAATATGGGAGCTGCGTATTACGCTTTTGTGACGGAAGCCACCTCCAGAGTCCTTTATTCCGTTATTTGGATTTGGAAACTACGTGCTATGCCTTCATGACGGGAGCCACCTCTAGGGTCCCGATCCCGTGTATTAGCTCTTTGGGAGCACATTATATTACATATATACCTTTGGGTGTGTTTATGGTGTTATTGGCCTTTGGGTCGGCTACTAGTATGTCATATTTTTATGGATTTTTACAGTTAATTTATGGATAGAAATTATATACGATAGTAAAGGGAGCCTATGACATAATACATGAATTGTTTATTATGAAATTGTTATACATGATTCTACGACTAACGATTTTATTTATAATAAAATATTAATCTACAAGGTATTTGTGCATATTAATTACTAAGTTACAACCTTTTTAAGATTGGTACAAAATTTACCTTCATTGCTTTCAAATATTAAAAGGATTATGCTATAATATCTCATGATTTTAGTAAAATATTTTACATATCTACTCACTAAGATGCATAATTTCATTCTTTTAAAAATATTTTCTCCTCCCAAGTAAGTGATAGAGGGAGAAGTTATCGCCTTCCTTAGCTTCAAAAGTTAAAAATATTTGACGTGGTGGGCATCCATTCTGTACAGTTTATGAAATTAAATTTTATTTTGTTGATATAATTGTTATCTTATTATAGCTGTTGAGTTTGTATAAGTATATATATATATATATACACATATATATATATATATATATTGATATAATACCCATTCATCAATATATAAGATTAAGATATCTTTCTCATGATTCATCATTACTATATATATATATATATATCTGAGAATTATATGTAAGGTGATAAGGATGAATATTTAAAGGATACTCTGCTGGAATTTAGGTGGAGATTCTGGTTGGAGTGTTTCATGATCTGCCCCCATAAGACTAAACCAAATTTACAAATTTCCAAAATTTATACAATGCTCAATGCGCATCGACTAATTTCAAACTTGTGGTGCGTCACACCGATAAGGTATTAAAACTTGAGTTTTTGAGGACAATTTATACTATATGTCTAGTTGCTAACACTTCTCACGAATTTACATTTCAAGTCCGAACGCTCAAGTTATAACAGGTTTTCATCAGCTTACTCAATGTAACTGGTTGTAACCTCTCAATAGAGCAGCTCGATTCCTACAAAATCTAGTACTACCTCGCTTAGAGTCTTAGCCTAATTTTCGGCTATGTTGTGCCTTTGTGTCTAGTTTATGAAGAATTTTGCAGTTCCTTAATCCGTAGTTAGGAACTCACTCAATCCTCGTTTTATTACCCTTGCGCATAAATTTTCTATGACAGATGCTAATGCATTTCACTCGCAATATCCCCTACTCGGCACACCGCTCACATACGCTACCTAATTTATGTCTTATAACACTCATAATCTATAATGTTATCTACTTAGAACACTCCCCACATAATCACATAACTGCGACCAACATTTTTGGTAAGTTTACTTTTCGGGTTCGCACTATTCGATCATACCTCTCGCCATTTGTTTTCCAAGATTTATCATTCACCATTAACACAACTATTACATTTTAATTCACATCACTTTTAGATACCTACTTCCTTTAACTCCATGCATGCATTTCTCAAGCCATTATCACCAATAAATTGCACTATACAAACATTTCATCAGTAACAATTTGTATAACACATATCATTACACACATAATCACTACATATACATCATTTATAGTTTAAATGACCAAATTAACCCACAAAACTCATCTTTCCTTACTAGAATGGATTTTCCCACAAATCAACAATGCAATTAGCCAAGTGCTTCCTCTTTCTTCCTTCTTTAATCGACTAAATGCTCCTTTTTTCTTCCTCTCAGTCTTACTCCAATTCAGTTAACATTCCTTTTTCTTGCTTACTTCTCCAATTCGGCCACCATTACCATCCTTCCTCTTAATTTTGCTCATTTTCAATATCTCTTCTTTCTCCTCTCCAAATTCTGTCAAGACTTCAGCTTCATTTGGCCACTTCTTTCATGAATTTGTTGCTTCTCATCTTCTCCTTTACTAGTTCTTGAATTCTGCCACACATGCATATTTAATCGGCCATCATCTCTCACACATGCAAAGCTCCCTCTCTTGGTTTTTCTCTTAACCTTTGTTGTCACACCCTGAACTTAAGGTTCACCTTTGACAATCTTCACAAACCGTCATGATGTACCCTTTATACCCGGAATGCATCAAGAGAATTTGTAAAATTTTCCTTTATCATAAAACTTATATCACGTTTGTAAATCATTTACTTCTATCAATTTATCCATAATACAGACAATATTAATCAAATAAAATACAATTATGGAAATCATTTTCGTTTGGATTGAACAAACATAAATGTTTACATAAACCGTTTAGTTTCTAAATATTTTTACAAATATTAAACCAGTCTAACCAATTGTCATCTTCTGATTCGTAGATCCGAGTACGAAATAACCGCTAACACCCATGAGGCGTACTTCCCCTAGTATTCCCCACAAATATGTAAGGCTCATATATTTTCTAATATCACATATATATACATAAAATTTTACAGCGTTATATATATATATACACACATATTTATATACCTACACCATATTCATGATTTTAATACCTATGACAACCCCAAAATTATACAAAGTTTATGGATCCCATCTTTAATATATTTACAAAGCAGTAGAGACCACTATATATCTAACCAAATCTTCAGTACACTACAAAACATCAACCAAATCTAAGTATAGAGAGTGGATTGACGACCCCCTTGTAGTTAGCACTATCTAAAAAAATATATTTTTAAAATAAAAAGTAAGTATAAAACTTAGTGAATAGATGGACATTAATAATCTGAAAAACATTTAAAACATGGGTAAAAGTATTATCTTAAAAATATAATATTTCACAGCACAATTTTAAAAAAATCATTCAAATCAGACAAATACAAATTTTCGGTTTAAATTCAACATAAACTTGTATATATATTTTTCAATTCATGCTCTCATAAATAAATACATAAAATATAAACAAATTTTGTATCTCAAGTCTGTGGATGTTTCAATTAAAATAAACTAAGTTTGTCAAGAAACTATCCAACGAGATATTCCTAGTAGACATATCGAAAATCGCTAACAAGTTTTTCTGTATCATTACATAAAACAAATTTATTATCTCTCTCGTTAGCGTTAGTCTGAATAAAAGGAGAGGTGTGAAACACCAATTTATCAAAAAATGTAAAGGCCCTGATCTTTCAATCTTACCAGTTCAACCATTACAATTATAGTCTGGTGGGATCTCCTTGTTCACCAATCATAAATCAACCATTCTGGGAGTTTTACCCAAGTCCAAAAAAACATTATCTCACTCCCTTACACTTCCCTCGAGTAAGGAAAGGTCATCTATATAGAAGTGCTACCAAGAGCACGATACACCAATTCACAACATAAAATCTATTTGACAATATTTATCATATATATCATATATCCACAAATCATCATTTTATTTCAAAGCGTTCATCCACAAAACAATTTATAAAATTTTCAACATATTTTTCAAAATTACTCTTACTCCATACATATTTATTTTATACATGTAATGTAATCGAAATTCTTAATTTTCATAAAATAAATTAATAAATCAAACAATTTGCAAGTCGTTCATAATTCAAACAATTTTATAAATAATTAAATATTTTTAAATAATCTCATTTAAAACTTGAAAACACGTCCATCCACTCACCTGTTAAGCACTAAGATGTTCGCTTCAAAGCGTGGGTGTCGAATGTTTAAGTTGCCGATGTACAATTAAACAATTTTGCATTAAGATTTAAATATAATATATCTATCTAATAAATAAATATATTATGTTAGAATTTATCACCTAATAAGACCTTAATATGTTTGGATTATTTATTATATCAAATCAGAATTCTTTTCCCTAAGTCATTAACTAATTAATTTATTCTCGATAACATTTTATTCCACAGTATACACCATATGCTTGCTACAACCGTGTGCTACTCAAAATTGACAATGTATTTCGACTCAAATTTTTGGCGACACACACTGCTACGAGTCTAGTTTACACTGCACTTTACAAATTTGGTTTTTGACTTAGATTGTCCAAGTTATGTCAAGTTTTCGACAAAAGACTCAATAAAACAGGGTAATCATTTTCAAAAATTTATTGCGATCTTATTTCTTCACAAAATAAGTTAATTTTTGGATATGTTGTGATCCTATATGTTGTTTTCATAGAGTTTTACTACTCCTTATTCCGTCATCGAAAACTTACCCAGATTTCATTTTTTTTGAATCCTATTTGGGTTTCCAGCGACTGCATCCATCTTAATTTGTCCTATATTTTTATTACAATTCCGATCACTAATTTCATGACTTGTCGCACCTAAGTCCTTCATTTTTCCATCCTCTAAATACTTATATGGGAGTGTATAATGACCGCTTATATTTCGTCTAGTTAAGCAACCATTTTCACCATAATGCACATACTAAAAACACTGCCGACAGTTTTTCATCCCTTTACCTCATCACGATCTTCCTATCTTTATACCTTTTTCACTTTATATTTCTCACACACAAATGTCATCAAATTATAGAAAAATTTCTGTTTATGCCTTGCCTAAGTTATATCATGTTCTAATACAAATTTTTCATAATAAACTACACAACATGCATTTCTTACACCACCATTCTCACTTCACCTCATCTCATCATCATCATCAAATTTTCTCTACCCAATCACATGTATAACATATATTCATATATAATAACATATCTAATTCATGCTTTAACAATCAAATTTAACATTACCCAAACATAAAAACAATAAATTCAAATTTCAAAATCCAAAAACACATACACATACTTACCAAAATGTAACTCTCTCTCTCTCTCTCTCTCTTTTCCTTTCTCTCTTCCGCTTCTTCACCTCTCCTTCTCTTCCTTTTTGCTAGTTCGGCCACCACCTTTCTCTCCTTCACCAATTTTGGCCACCGCCTTCTTTTTTCCACCCTTAATTTGGTCGATTTCCTCACCTCCACCACTCACTAGTTTTATCTTCCTTTCTTTCTCTTAACTCACATTTATGACCTTCTTTTCCCTTTTTCTATTTTGTCTCTTTTTCTTTTCTAAATAAAATTTTAAGACAAAACCAAGAAATTGGGCTTATTTTGGATTTTAGTATTTGAACTCATTTTTTATTTAATTTGGGCTTAAATTAACTTAATTAAATTGAACTTCATTTACTAAAATCTTGGACTTAATTTAGTAACACTATTTGGCCTTAATTATAATAATATAAATATTTTAATATTGACAAAAAACTTTTCATATTTACACTTTCTTCCTAACTTTATGAAAATTTCGCATTTTAACCCCTTGAATTTCAAATTTCTTTTAATCTAGTCCTTGCAATTATATATGATTATCTTGAAAATACAAGAGAAATAAAATCACATACTTAGGTCTATATATGTATGTATGACATTTTATTACCTAAGTGCCGATTTATCTATACGTGCGTACTAAAACTTTCGCGATTCCTAACGCGTCCAAATACTTCATTAATAGTGGAATAATTATGTTGAATTTTTTTGGTTCTACACCAGTGATACCAAAAGCATAAGTGACTCAGACAGAGGACCTAACCAAAGCATCGTAAGCTCTCAACGACTATCTTAATCCGACAAACACTAAGGTGCCTAACCTGAAAGCTATAAAGATGAGCGGTGAGTATACAAATATACTTAGTGAGTAAATAAAATACATATATATATACATATATGCACACGCATTTACAAAATCCTAATATTAGAATGTACTTAAACCATATACTCAAAGTATATATATACATATTTATTTAAATTAATAATCAAAAAATATTTCATTAGTCTGCAAAGAGTTTTAAATAATAAATCGGACTAACTATCAATTCTCGACACGCTACCTTGGTCGAGAATAAAACCATAACTATCAGTGAGCATTTCATGCATAACCATATGCAATAAAGTTTTATCAAATATAAAATAATTTTCTTATATTTTACAAAATCATTCATTTATTGTAAAAACATGCATATTTAAAAACATAAGCTTACCTTACTGATGTTGCCCTTGAGTAGTTACTTAGTGACACGAGTGCTATTTTCGTAATCCGTCAAATTCAAGATAACCCTATCAAGCTGCCAGGACTTTCCATATGGTATTTATAACTGCACATACATGCATTCGGCACACAGTGGGCTTGCCATGACCTCTCCCCCTTATACTAGTCCCACTGGAGTTCTACTTACCTATGCGGCCTCTCAATAGGTCCGTTCATAAACTACCTCCTTATATATACAGTAAATGAACAAGCTCACTGGCCATACAATAATATATGGCCTTATCGGCCTCATTACCAATATACATGCATAAAACAATTCATTTTCAAACAATAACTTCAAACCATATAAAACAAATTCGACCTTCCTGGCCATCTCAGCATGTATATAAAATAAGTTTTTATCAGTAAACCAAATAAGTAAAATATCCCAATATCATGCAATTCATATAAGACAATTTCATTTCAAATTTTGTATTTTAATCATAAAACAACTTATACAACACACAAGTATATATATATGCATCACACACACACATATATATATATATATATTTACATATTCATATATGAATAAATTTACTCATAACAAAGGGAGAGTAACCACTCCTACTAAGGTATTCGCGCCTACTTAGTTCTTATCCCAAGTTCTCAGAACCTAATACTATACATGCATATAATAATAAATTTCACGATTCCAAATAGTTAAACATATATGCACTAAATGCAATAGTCGTGGAAAGCATGCCTAAAAACTCCTTAGTTGACACATCACTTTATGAGGCTTAACTAATAAGTTCATTTATCCGATTTTCAACAATGAAATTCCATGACTGACTTATTTAAATTCTTATTTTCAAGTCATATTTTTGATATTATATCAAATGCTAAAATTCACATTCAAATAAATAATCGATCACATTTTTTACCCTCATAATATTTCAATAAACCTAAATATTTACATATATTTCCATCTCAATACCTGTTATACTTATTTCATAAACTGACTTAATTCACTTAAGCCTCGTTAATGTGTTAAGTAATCATGAATATTGCAAGTGTGAAAATAAAAGTCATTACAATAACTATTTTATCCTTATGTTCGAAAAACAAAGTTTACATGTGCTTTCTCTCGAATTGGTTTTATTTTGTTAAGTCAAATTGGGAAAATGAAAGAAATTGAATGGGAGAAGGATTTAAAAGCCAGTGGAAGTTTCACTTATATACATGTATATGTACAGTTTTAAGAAATATATGTGTATTTGCACCAATTTGGAAACCATGGCTTAAGCTATATATATATATATATATATATATACACACACATGTACAAAAAATAATTCAACATGTGTTTCTATTTATTTTGTTTTAAACATGTAATTTAAATTATACCCACTTTAACATCCACATAATGTATATTATTTCACTACTTATAATATTATAAGTATGTACCATATATTATAAACTTGTATTATTCTTTAATACAAAATTTTAAATTCTTTTATTGTATGGCATTTCATTGTATCACATAAACTAATATTTTATGTATTATTGTTATGTAGAAAAATGCAGTCATGATAATAATCTTCTATGTTTTCCTCAAACATTACTCGAGTGTATGGATGATAGATACTTGAGAAAAGCATATGTGTTTTTCTTTTTTAGATATATATATATATATATATTCTTTTTTTAAAATTAAATTTTATCTTAATCTTAGACTAATAATTATGGATGCGCTTTGATTTTTATCAAAATCAAAATGAACCCAAAAATTTTGGTTTTTTTAAAATTTGGAATGAGAAAAACCTAAGATCCTTAAAAGAACTTAAGTTCGATTCGATTTTTTATTCTTTATTTTTAGGTTTTTTTTGTTTTTATATATTTTAATTTTTTTATTAGTATTTAAAATTTGAATTAATTTAAAAATTTTTTTTAATAAACTATCAAGAATAAAATGCCACATGACATTATTAGGGGTATGCAAAACCGGTTTCGGTTCTAATTTTACTCGAAATCAAAACCTACCATAAATGGTTCCTAAATTTTGAAATTGAAACCTATTATATTTAACAAGGTACCCTTTTTTTCGGTTCTAGTTTGAAAATAAAACACCTTATTTATCAATTATCTCAATTTCTTTAATTTTTAATTCCATAAAAAAATAAAAAAAAATTCAATGATATTAAATTATAAAAGCATTAAAATACATAATAAAAATTTGAGTGAATGAAAGATAAAAGAAATAAGTTATCAAAAAGAATTGATATACAATAAATTATTTAAAAAATTTTACATTACTATTTGAGTTACTATTAGATATCACTAAAAAGAGAATTTTAATTTTTTTTATAATAGTACAATTATATATCTAATAGTATTATATATATATATATTATAATTGTTAACTTATTCGATAATTTTAAAATAAATATATACACATCACGATTTTATTAAATTATTATACAAATAATATGATAAATTAAGTTAAATAAAATATTATAAACACATTGATTAATTCTTTTTATACAACTCAACGAATAAAAAGTCTTCGCTTTAATAAATTGTTTACTAAACTAAATATAAATATGTTTTACGTAAAAATTACATTTGCACAAATTCAGTTAAATTTTAACAGTATATATTGTATTTCAGTTAGAAGTGTTTATTTAAAATTAATGAAATTAATTTTTTGTAATTTGAATGGAAAATTTCAAATGTTATTGTAAACTCTATTCCTTAAGCACAATAGTAAAATAGTAATTTTTATTATAGTCATTTTCACAAATGCATTATTAATGGGTAGTTGATACATTATTGAGATTTAGGTAAATTTAAATTAAGTTTAATAATACAAATATAATGAATTAGATATTATGATTTAGAATTTTGTATAAGTTGGATTTCAGTATGTTGCCCTACGCTAACGCACTGGATAAGAAGGGGTGCAGGCGGCAGAGCCCTAGCAAAAAAAAATAAATTTGTTGTATAAAATATGTGGTTTCAGCTTAAAATTTGTAATAAAATCTGAGTTTGAGCAAGAAGTATCGATACATGGGGTTGAGAAGATTGATACATGCACCAAAATATTGATACTTAAGAAATGCATGTCCATACTTAAAGAAGTAATCGATACATTCATGAAAGGTATCGATACTTAGCAAGTCAGAGATTTGGAAAGAAATTATAAGCTAACCAGATCGATACTTATGGAAAAAGTATCAATACATTTTAAAACAAAGAATTTGAAAATAATTACATGATGAACTAGATCAATACCTTCGATAAAGGTATCGATTTATGGTAAGATAGAGAGTTGGAAAATAATTACAAGACGAACCAAATCAATACCTTCATCAAAGGTATCGATACATGAAGGCAAATGTATTGATATTCGAGATTGAAGGAAATTCTAGAATCGAACTGTCGTAAACGGATTGATACCAAACCTAGAAGTATCGATACCCAGTGTAAAATTATCGATATCCGGTCCAAAGGTGTCGATACATGATGAAAATGTAAGTAAAATTCGATAAACAATTTGGTATTTTCAACCACTTTTATAAATATTCAAGAGACGAATTCGACCCTCTAGTGTTTTCTTCATTCTTCTTTTCTCCTTTGTCTCTCTAAAACACACTTCTCTCTATCTCTTTGATTTCTTCACAAGTTCCTTTAAAATCCTTCACTTATTCTTACAAATGTATATTACCAAGTGATTAACCAACCTCTCTTCTATAAATTGGTACCGATTTCGGACTAGAAATTGTAAGAAAGGAATTAAGATTCAAGAGAAACTTGGGGCTTTTCCATTTTATCGACAATTTAAGATTTATACGAATTTCCATTGGTTAAAGATAAGCCTATTAACTCATTAGAAGTTATATTTTTAAGAATTTGAGCATGTTGAAAACCTAAAATTTACTGATCACCCGAGATTTACGTTAAGAATGCATAGAAAATATAGAATTATGTTGATTTACGATAATTGGAAGTATATGATAATTATATATATACTGGATATTGTTTTGAAATGAGTAAATCCATTTTAGATGGAAATACAAAATAGAAATAGTCACTGTCATGAGATTTTATTGTTGAAAATCGGATAAATGGCTTCGTTAGTTAAACCTCGTAATGTGAAATGTGTCAACTAAGGGAATTAAATTATGTTTTCTATAAGCATTGCATTTAGTGTATATATGTTAATTATTTAGAATCATGAAATTTATTATATTATGCACATGTGGTATTAGGAATCGAAAAACTAGGAGAATAACCTAGTAGGAGTAAAGAATAGTAGAGAGAGTAGTTACTCTCTCTTTATTATGAGTAAATTTATACATACAAAATATTTAAATATATACATGTTATATTTATATGTATATTTATGTGTTAAACAAATAGTTTTCATGTTAAAGAAAGTTTGAAATGAATGTGTTAATAAATGATTTGTTATGATATTGGGATATAATATTTATGTGATCTACTTTTAAATATTTATTGAATAAACATGTTGAAATGGCCAGGGAAGCCGAATTTGAATTATATGTTTTGTAATCATTATTTTAAAATAATTTGATTATGCATGTATATACAGAGAAGTAACCTATGGACGGATTTTTAAGAGGCTGCATAGATGAATGAACCGCAATGAGGCTGATATAAGAGAAAAGTTCATGGCAAGCCCACTGTGTGCCAGACATTGATGCGCAGATATATAGAGACCTTATAAAAAGTTTTGGCGGCTTGATAGGGATCTTATGGATTTGATGGATTACGAAGACAGTTACTCTGTCATTAAATGACTATCGGAGCCAATATCAGTGAGACGGGCAGTAGTTTTATAAATTAATGTTCTATTTTAATAATAATTTAGTAAAGCATGATAAATAATTTACTATTTTATAAAAAATGCATTGCATATAGTTTTATGCATGAAAGACTCACTGATGATTTTAACGTTGTCTCGACCAAAGTAGTGGTCAACAAAGTATGGCTAGCTTGGTTGATTACATTAAAAACTATATGCAGACCCTTGAATTGTTTAATGATTATTTAATTTAAACACACACACATACAGATATATATATATATATATATATTATATACAAATTAAAAGACAAATCTCAATATTATGATTTAGCAATGCGTGTGCATATATGTATATATATATATATATATGTACTTTATTTACTTAATTGAGTATAGTTGTATACTCATTCCTCACCATCACAATTTTCATGTTAGATGCCCTAGTACCCATTGGACTAGTGGTAGCAGTAAAGAGTATTCTGCACTCAAAGTAGGCTCTCTTATTGACTCACGTGTATATTTTGTTATACTAAATTATATTATATAAATTTCATAACGAAATTTGCAAACTAATCAATTTATATAAATGTTTATGTTTGCTCAACCTTTATGAAATAATTTTCATAATGTTGTGGACGAATTGATTACGGAGATCAATTCTTTGATAATACTCTCATAGATGAGAATTATATTTGTAAACTGTTTTCATAATTTTATGATTTACAAGAAAGCCTTATAAACTCGCTTGATACATATCTGAGTGTATAGAGTATATAATAAAAGTTTGTAGCGATTGCCACAAGTGAACCTCAAGTTTGGGGCATGACAGTTGTGATTTTATTAATTGAATAAATAATTTTAATAGAAATTTTTAAATGTTATGGATTTGTATTCATTTTATTTTTAAAAAATAAGTTAAGTTAAATAAAATATTTAAAAATAATTCATTTGACTTGAAAAATAATTTTTTATATTCAAAATAAAATCAATTTTTCTGTTCGGTTCCGGTTTCATAATTTTTAGAATCGGAACCTATCATGAAAAAAAAAATGACTCTTAATTTTTTAGAATTTGAACATACCTTAAAAGAATTGATTTCGGTTTGAAAATCAATTTTTTCGGTTCAGTTCATGGCAATTCTAAGTAGAACCGATACCACAACCTAGACATTATATAATGATTTTTTTTCGAGAATCAAACCTATCGATTCTATGAATTTGAATTGATTTTTTTATTTATTATTTTAGGGTTTTAATGCCCAATCCTATTAATGATAAAGGTTCAATTTAATGCTACTAATTAAAGTTACGTCCAAAGCAAATATCATATTTTTAATTACTTATTTCAAGTCATTGAATGCTACAGTGGTCATTTTCTAATATATTTATATTTGTAAATAAACTTACAAATAAATATTATCATCCAATAAATAATTTATTGAATGAATTGTAGTCATAAATTTAAATAATTAAGTAGCACAAAATTTGGGTAAATATCATTCATATAGATTCTATCTTGCAGTTATATATTGTTATAATCTATAAAATTAAATCTTCAAGCCATTATGGTTTTGACTATATAATATATCTCACTTTATGATAATTTAAAAAACATAATATATGAATGTGAGTTCATTATTTACTCAAGATTAAAATCAATCAAATTTATTAAAATTTATGCGAGTGAAGATCAATGCATACACATTAATTTTTCTATTTAAAATGTCTATTTCAATGGTCAAGATAAATTATTTATTATAGAAAATTAAAAAATTACAAATTTATATTATGAAATGTTTATTTAAAAAAAAGACTGTAAATAATATTTTATTTATAAAGAATTTATAATTTATATCTTTATGTATTAACATATTATGTTTAATATATAAATCACATACTTTATAAAGAACGTAGACGATATATGCTCAAATAAATTATATTAATTTAAAAAGTATTGTTATATTGCATGTTTTAAGGGCACAAATAATGACATTATGTTTGACACAAGAGAATCTTTTAAGATTAAACAAAAGCTTTGGACCACGAACTAGTTATTTTTAAGACAACAAAATTAATGTTGAGAATTATCAATCTTGGATGTGTTTTACCTGCTGAAGACACATGATGCCGTTGAGTTTATCAATCTATAAAATTAAGTTGCTATGACAAAATTAAATTATTGGATATTCCATCCAATACCATTATTTACACTTGAAAAAACGAGGGCACCTTTTAAATGCATCTAAATACCGTTTTTAAAAATATGGATATAATTTAAAATTTTGAGTTGTATGTTTAATATCTGAAAATATGTTTGATATAATATTTAAAAATAATTTTAAAATTTTAAAAAACGAGAAAATATATTTTATATAATATTTGAGAATGATAAAAATAAGAATATTTGTTTGGTTGAATATGTTTTCAAGAATGTTATATTAAAAATGTTGTTACTTTTTAATTCTATTATGATAAAATTGTGTCAAGTGTAATATGTATTTATCTTCTTTTTTTTTTTTATTCATTAATAAATTCTGTAATTTGTCATTAATTCAATAATAAAAATTCAGCCTTATGTATGCGGAAATAGCGCTAAAATTATTTAATATTACTATGCCTCATAACTAATAACTAGAGTCTTTTACTCGCTATTACTCATTCAAAAAAACATGACTCAATTTTACTTTAAAAACCTTACGAAAATAACATGTATCAATTTTCTTGTAGATTAATTAGTAATGATTTGAGTAAATTTTATTTTGATGAAAAACTCAAATATTAATGAAAAATCGACCAAAATATGTGAATACATAAAAGATAAAAATTAAAAATATTTTAAAACATATCTTAAAACTTTTGAGAAAGAACTCATGAGTAGAAAGGATGAAGATTGTTTTTTTGGGTGAAAGAGTGATGCGAATAAATATTATAAATGAAATAGCTTAAAATTGACATTATACATACCTTATAAATAAAATAGTTTTAAAAATTAAAATGGTATTTAAGATAAAAATAGAAAAAATTGTACTTAAATTTGATTTGAATGCACTTAAGAAAAAAAATACTTTTTTTTTATTGTTTTCAATTTACTACTAACTAAAGAATTCTATCCAAAAATTATTTTTTGGTTAAATTTTAAGGAAACCCTTTATATATATATATATAGAATTTCTCATATTTTTTTAATTTTCATAAACATAAAATCGTATTTGAATACTTATATCAAACCCGGCCTTAACAACTCATACTATTTTAATTTTGTTCGAAATTATTTATTTATACTCGACAGTTAAGAGATTTGCTGAGAATTTCACCATGTAGAAATGAGTTTTGCCATCAAACTATTTTACCATTCTTTTTCGTTGTTCATAAATAATAATTTTTTAATTTATAATCTTTAAAAGTATTATTATTGTTTTAACTAAGATACCGGAAGTTTTTTAATAATTAGAAATCTTAGGAAGATTTTTTGGATAACTTAGGAAGATTTTTTGGATAATAGGATAAATCTTTTTGGATTTTTCATGAAATGACCCTTCCTTAATAAATTTAATCTAATTTAAAATTTTGTTATATTTAAAATTAAATATTCAATATTTAGACAAAATTAATGAATTGATTAATACTTTTTCGATAAATTTTGTTGAGATAAATCATAAATTAGTATAATTTTTTTAAAATTTCAAATATAACAAATTTGAAATTCAAACTATAAACGTAAAAGTATGAAAATTAAAGTATTTTGATAAAAAATCCAATCTTCTTCCTTTCCTATATTTTAAGTACAGAAGACGAAGTAATTGACAATTTTTCCCTTTTTACCTTAATAACATTTTGCGTTAGAATTCAAAATATCAGAAAGTGAGGGCTATTGATCACTAATCCGGTAGTATACCTAACGTTTTGCCAATTCGCATTGTCTTGAGACTCCTGGCAACCTCTTCCCTCTTATAATTGAGAATTGAAGGTGGTGGAATCCACGACGGTCAGTCCTACGGAACCCAAGTGAAATTACGGGGTCGGTTTGGTCAACGTTCTGGTTACCCTTCATCTGCTTTTCCTCTCCTCGCCTGTCTTTTTCTCGAGATTTCGCTCCATCAACTCGACTCACGATTCCTTGCTGATCCACCGGATTCGTTTTTATTACCAAAATACCCTCCTATTCTCTCGATCTGAAATTCTACTCTTAACTGAGAGAACTAATAATGGCCGCTTTTATCAAGCTTGAGGATTCTCCAATGTTTCAAAAGCAGGTAACTTAACACACATTCATCAGATTGAGTTCGGTTCACTTTCCTGTTAGAATCTTCTAATTCCTTACTAGAATTTTCATAATAATGAATTTTTTTTTGAATTTTGAATTATATTGTTTAAGAAATGATAGATTCAGTTTTCTTCATTCAGCTTGTTTTTGATCTTGTTGGAATAATACGTTCTTCGCTTTGTTTGTTTAAGGCTTTTATTTGATTAATTATATCGTCAAGTAGCGTAGCCATTTTCAATATATTAGAAGGTGTTCAATCTGATTTCAAATGAAGTTTTGGTTTTACTTATATTTTATTCTTGTTTGGCAGGTATGTTCTCTGGAAGAGACAGCTGATTCGTTGAAAGATCGTTGCCAAAAACTATATAAAGGCAGCAAGAAGTTTACGTATGTTTAACTCATTGTCTTCTTAATCTTTTCTGGGATATGTTAGCCAATTTACACAATTTGTGGGAGTGATTAAATGCCTTCCTTTAATTCACATTTGAAACTTATGATTGAAATTTTTAAACTTATTCTTTCATTGTTTTGCAGGGAAGCTCTTGGAGTAGCAAGTAGTGGGGACACTGCCTTTGCAGATTCCCTCGAAGCATTTGGTGGTGGACAAGATGATCCTGTCAGTGTATCCATAGGAGGTTTGTTGAGACATCTCCATCTTCATCTACTGCTTGCTGATGACAACTGCAGTTGTATCTTGTTTATATTTGAGCTTTAAACACTTAGTTGTATCTAACTCTTGCCTGATGGTTGGCTCTCGTTGATAAATCTTGTATTCAAATCAACCCGGGCAGATATCAATCATTCTCTCCAAACTTTGTTTATCAAAAGCTCTTGTATTTTTCTGAAAGCATTGCCATTGAATAGATAGTTTGTTTTCCATGATGAGTAAAAGATTAAATTGGTTCTTCTTTGTTTTGTGCGAATGTTGCCACTTTTGATATATTTTTTCTTTTCCTTAATAAAATATGTTTTTCTGTTTCTTAAGGGTGAAAAAAATTAATTTTGTGAAATTTAAGCTCCATGGGAAAAAAATGCATCAAAATTTGGTGGTAGTGGGAATGAGTTTAGTTGTTATTTGGTCTATTGGGAAGAAATAGTTCTACAACACGGTGGTGAATTAGGTGGTGAAGGATTTGAGGAGTTTGAATATGACTTGAACCACTTGTGGAAGATGGTGAGGGTGATAGATACCAAATGCTTGCCAGAACATGTTTATAGATTACAACAGATGTGAGAATCTTTCATGTTGTAAGTGTGTAGTTTAATGTCTAGCCTTTATAAGGTCATAGATTTCCAAAGCTTTATCTTTGAGGTTTAGAGAGATCTTGGGGAAAAAATATTATTTCCCATGGAGCCTTTCTAATAGACTGGCAGATTTTGGATGCTGTTCCTGTTGCAAAAGAGATCACAGAAGAATATAAGTAGGCTAGAAAATTAGGTATTGTTTTGAAGATTAGTTCTGAGAAGTTTTTGAGTACGTTGTTTGGTAAATTTTGGATTTTGAGCTTGATGCTTAAAGCTTTCTGCAAAAATGGAGAAATTAGATGAAGGGCTTCTTAAAGTCTATTAACTTTTTGACTTTCCTTAATGGTGGACCTAGATGTAAGCATGAGGTCTCTAGAGGTCTTAGGCAAGTGGGTTCACTTTCTCTTTTTCTCTTTTCCTTGGCGGCGGATGTTCTTAGTTTACTAATAGTGAGGAATCTTAAGAGATTAGATATCCACAAAAACAAGGACATACTATCCAAGAATCCCAAAAGGATATAAGATTTTATAAAAAGAAAGGCTAAGCTTGACTCTAAGAACTCCTATAAAGCAATCTTTAAACTTTGAAGAAGTAAAAGCCCAAATAAAGGTCCAAAACCTCGCTTTGTCCCAAACAGAGGAACTATGTTTTGGAGTCTTCAAAAGATTTTTTTGTTTCTGTCCAACCACAACCCCAAAGTGCCTTTTTTTCTTTCACAATTAAAAGAAAAACCTTCCTTTAGGAACATAAAAGATTAGAAGGATGAAGAAAAGCCTACTTCCTTGGAGGAGTAGATTGAATCTTATGCAATCTACTTTCAGTATCTTCTTTGCTTTCCTTCCTTAGAGGCAGAGGTTAGAAAACTCAATGAGAGATATTTTATGGGAAGGGATAGAGAAAGGAAAAGAGATCTTTTAGTTAAGTATAAAGGTTGATTGAGGTGGGAAATCTTCTTGGTAGGAATTGAGCTTTGGATGGTAAATGATTTTAAATGTTCCTTGTGGAAGATAAATCTCTTTGGCACTTTGTTATTGAAAGTATATATTCTATCCATGAGAATGGTTGGATTTTAATAAAGAAGTTAAAAGAGTCTTGTTGATGTGCGCAGAATATAGTTCCAAAAGAATTTAGGGGTGTTAGTCGGAAATGGTAGAAAAATCTGGTTTTGGGATGACACATGGGTTGGAGAAGCTTATTTTGTTTGTTCTGGGCTGTACAAATTGTCCGAAGGGTGTAACTTTTCTATTTGTTTTCTTAGTGGTTGCTCTTCTTCTAACTGGGGCTGGGATTTTAAATTCTCAAGCAATTTAAATGATAGAAAGGCTTATCAGTATGCTTACCTTCTTTATATCATCGAGGTTGTTTCTCTTCATCTGATGAGTGAAGATAACAAAGTGTGGACTCTTGAATAGTCTTGCACTTTTCCCTCTTAAGCCATTACTGGAGTGACGCAGCACAAGCGTTAATGTGTCATGATTTGTTCACGAAGATGGATAATGTTATATCGTTAACAAGACAAAAAAAAAAAAAAATAACAGAACTCACGTATGAAATAATTCTCTATTAAGGAAAAAAAAAAAATTATCCCTTAGCAAATAAGACTATATATATAGTCTCTTAGAATCCTAAACCAAGTAGAATTTAAATAAAGTAAAACTAAATAAAGTATGAATAAAAATACTAAATTAAGTAGGAGCCTTAAGTTAAGTAGAATTTAAATAAAGTAAATCTAAACAAAAAAGGAATAAAATACTGAACTAAGAGGCCTAAATTAAGTAGAATTTAAATAAATAATCCTAAATAAGAAGAAATAAAATACTAAACTAAAAAAGGGTTTTAAATTGAGTAGAATTTAAATAACTAATCTTTGGCTAAGAGTCATTGGTGTTTCCCAATCCTTAACCTAGTAGGGGTCATTGGTGTTCCCCATCATGGAGCCTCATTGACCCCAACATTCGTATCCATGAACCATCAATGTATGGAAAGCTAAAGCTCCATCAAAAGTGAAGTTGTTGGTATGTTTGATAGCTCTAGGGAAACTAAAAGCTAATGACATGGTTCGTGGAGATTAGTGGCCATGTTTTCTTTCTCTGTTTGGTGTATTTTGTGTAAAAACAACTTGGAGATTATTGTCCAAGTTTAGTGTAAATTGCTTAAGGCTTTTAATATTTCGTGGGTAGCCCTTTGGTCTTGCCATTTTGTACTTATGGAAAGTTTTTTTGCATTTAGAGGAAGGAGGGAGGCAATGGTGTTTTGGGGCGGTGCAGTTGTGGCTATTTTTTGGTGCATTGTGGTCGGAGAGAAATTAGAAGATTTTTCAAGATTTTGTGGTTGGGGAAGAGGAGTCATTCTCTGGAATGGGTAAAGTTTTGGGCATCTTTGTGGATTTCCTTTCCCTTTAAATTTAGAGATATCTGTCTGTTTATTCTTAACCATTGGGAAGCAGTGGTGTGATAAGGTAGGGTGGGTGCTTTGTAGGTATTTTTGAACTCAAGCATCTCTATACTTGGCTAGAACTATGCTTTTTTGCATGGTCTTTAATTCCATATGGGATCTAATGGACACTTTGTCCTTTTTTGTCTGTGTGGAGAGCGCAGTTTTGCTGCTGGGCAGGGGTGTCCAGAAATATATTCAAATTGTTTTTGAGTATAGTTTTATGTTCCCCTCTTTAGGTTGTTTTGTTGGCTGCTTTGTGGATTTCTGATCCACTTTATAATTCTTCTGCTTTTCTGAACACTTATTTACAGTTTATTATAAAAAAAAGGGGACTGGGGATTTTTTAGGGATGGTCTGTTAGTATATTTTAACCATACTTTTTTTGCTTCAGCTCTGTAAAACAAAGATGCTGCAGTGAATTACTTGGGTTGGTCTGTAGGTTGTTTCACTGGATTCTCTGCTTTGCCGTAGCTTTTCTAGTGTAGGGACTGGAATGGATTGATAATTTTTTACATGGGTATTTGTGCTTAGCAAAGTTGTTTTTGTTGAAGATGGGTGTTGTCAACTGTGTAAATGAATAATAAATCTGATGTCAGGTTTTTTGACATGGTTCCATAGTGTTAGGGACGTTGTATTTCCTTGTCAAAGCATTTGGATCTGTCATATTCTTAGAGCGGAGAATCCAATTAAAGTTGGCTAATTATGAGTTTTCGTTATAGGAGTAAATGTAAAAGAGATTATGATACAGTAAGTGGTCCTACTCTGTTGTTTCGTTGATTGGGAGATATGGTCAATGATTTTCCACTTCTTTGACTTTGTTATGCCTGGTGGTTATAGGAAGCTGGATGTGTGGTTAGGAGGGAGCATTTAGTGGTTCGATAGCAGCCCCATTGTATTTGGTGTGATACATTTGTTTAAAATGGAATAAGGTGCCTGCTGACGGAGATAGATGTTATTGAACTTATGAATCGTTTTATTTTCAGGATCTTTGGAGCTTCAGTAAGTAGAATTTGGTTTTCTTATTTGACTCTATCTGGTTTCTTATTTTATTTCAGTCAGGCCTTGTTGATAGTCCCCTCTCTCTCTCTCTCTCTCTCCACCCCCCGAACCTTTTTTTTTTGCCTAAAGATTGAATTTGAGAAATACAGAAATGCTAGTCCTTTATCTCTCTTCCCTCTTCTCTCATTCCCTGTAATTTATGTTGTTTCTCTTTCTTCTTTCTCTACTTTTTCTATTTTGGTTGTCTATCAATTTGAACGGTGGAACTTCATCACACAAGATTAAGATGGTGGTCTTAAGATTTCTCCTCTTAGGTGTCTATTTTCTTTCATTTCCGGAAGCATTTCTGCTACTTCAGTATGGAGGGTTCTGTTTCCAAGTACTGTGTATAGCTAAGTAAATATCATTTTTGAAATTAGTTTTAAAGATAAATAGTACTGAAAGATGGAAAATTCTAGCATGTGTTTCATTTGTGGCTGACAACCACGGTAAAAAACGGCACAATGTAACTTGCTTCTTATGTGGTTCCCTGTCCCAGGTCCAGTCATATCCAAGTTCATTAATGCATTTCATGAGCTTGCTACATATAAAGAGCTTCTTCGGTCCCAAGTGAGTACTCAAATTGGCGTCTAATGAAAGTTTTTTTTTTCTTTTTTTTGTTTAGTATATTGAATAATAAGTGTGAGACACACAATTCTTTTATGCTCTCTATCTGTGACCCATCCTGACTAGCTTGGTTTTATTCTTGCAGAACTTTGTTACATATAAATGGCTTTCACTTCTAATGTTTCACTAAAATTTGTGGTTCATTGCTTACGTTTTGTTCTTTTCTGAACTTGCTCTTCAGTGTACAAGATAACACAGATTAACTAAAAATAAGACAGACTCTTTAGAATTACATCAATTAATGTATGTTATTGTATGGAGTCAGAGATGATTATCAATGACCAAACTATTTTTCTACATTCTAAACCAATTAACAATGTTTATCTATAGTTAAATGCAACAATCCTAGAATGAAGCAACATTATGCCTATGAAAGTCATGAGCTCCCTCAATGATCTTGGTGTCTATGAAAGTCTTCTTCAGATCACTGGGGTAATATCAGGCAGTGGTCTTTACTGTTTGCGATTGGTAGTAGTTTTCGGAAAACATTTCAATGGAGATCTTCTCCCTCTAAACATTTTGCCAATACTTGTACACTCTTAGGCCCTAGCAGCGCCAACATACAGAAAACAATGAATTGTTATATTCATGCTGACTACTCTGAGTATCCTTCTGTAGTACTTCCCTTTATAACACCCCTTACGTCAGCAGAAGACAACAAACAACATTTCAACGTATAGTTACTGGACAACCTTTCTACAAGGGTTCTTTTTACCTCAAATCACTGCAATCATGATTTAAGCATGGCCACAAGCCTCCCAATCCCTAAACCACCTGGTTGGGTGAGGGGATCCAAAACTTTCTTATCTGTCCAACCGTGCTTCAACTCCTTCCCATTTCCACACCTTTAAGAATTGAATAAACTACTTTCTCAAGATGTAAGGAGGCTGAAAAATCATGCCTTGATCTGTACATTAACATCAAAGAAGTGAACCTCATAGAATTATTCTATTGACAGTCTACATCTTTAAAGTACTCAATGGGTATCAACCTATATAAAAGTTGCCTAAGTACGACCAAAAAACGGGGTCCTTCTCTTGCTATCATAGATGTTCTGATTAAGAAATGTGCTTTTGTAATTGTGATTTGACAAAATATGTCACAGGTTGAGCATGTGTTAATTGATCGGCTGATGCACTTTTTGACTGTTGATCTGCAAGATGTAAAGGTAGTTCTCTATATCACAATATCTGTTATAGAACAGCTACTATATGTACCCTGTATGCTTCATATCTTTTTGATGTACAACTTCTTGAGGATTTTCCTGTAATGTTGATGATTGTGGGCATTTGGATGGTTTTACTTTTTATCAAATATTGTGCTATGCTGCATTAAATTGAATTCAGAAAGATCTTTGAAGTTCATGATAGGCATAATCCTATCTTAAATGTTAGAAGTAAATCAACAAAGCTAAAGTATTTATCATTCACATTTTAAGGCTTTTATCTGCATTAACTTCCCACCCCAACCAAATACCCACACATGAACATCCCGACATCCCTATTTTAGTGTCCCATGTATATGAATTTAATTTCTCATTGCTAATTAAATACATCTGCTGGTACACAAGGAACATGACAGTTAATATAAATAAGATAAAATTACAATATGCAAGTGATGCTAGAAAAGTGAAGCTCGTTAAAGCAAAGAGACACTACCTCCAGAATAAAGAAAATAATATTCCTTCATTATTAGTAATTTCTGTAATTTCCTTCTAATGATGGCTGGCTCAGCAAGAATTTGAGTTCTGGTTTCTGTATAATCCCTGGTAGTAAATTGAAGGTATTTCTCTTAACAAAATAGAAAAGGAAATGGAAAGGAACTATGAGTTGGTTAAAATCAACAGTATAAGCATATGTGTTATTTATTTATTTTTGTCTTTTTTATATGCAAACAACTATTAGCCTTTACAAGGTGTTAGGTTTGGCTTTCAGTATTTGTGGTGATTGTTCAATTGTTGGTGGCCATTGGCCTGGTCGACATGGCTGTCTGGTAATTGGTCTTCGAAACTGAAATAATCCGTTTTATGGTTCTATATTTTTAGAAAACTGTACTAAAGGAAAAAAGGTTTGTGGTAATTGGATGATGCTTTTTGGTAATTCCCTTGACCTATTACAGTTATTTTTATTCTGAGTGCAAGCTTCGTCAAATGAGAATACAGTAGCTGAGAATATGATTTTCTATCCATTTCAATTCTACCTTAATTAGCTTCACAAACCAACTTGTGGTTTACTAGAAGGTCTAATTTCTGAATATGAAGCCATTTTCTTGAAGCCTCCATCATGTTTTTTGGCAGAAGAAAATGAAAGGAAAAAGAAAAATGAAGACAAGTGAGAAAGAGAGTGAAGGCATTCTCTTGATTTAGTTTTATTGTTCTCATTCTATATAAGTAATAATAATAAAAAAAAGTAATTCCTGCCTCACAGATGGGCTGTTTTTGATGCACGGTGGACCTCTGGTTCACTTTTGTACTTGTTGTCTCTTTGTTAATGATTTCCTATCAAGAGGAAAAAAGATGAAAAGAGTAATACCTAAAGGATTAGAAATAGGGATGAGATAGGGAGGAAGATATGCGTCCAGACCTCCCTATATCAGATCAAAACAGAATGCAAAGATATAATCTTTCTTATAATTGAAAGTACATATTGAAATCCTTTTTATTTCATATCAAAAAAGAAAAAAACATTTTAATGTTTTGTACTGTCTAATGGTTTTGTAATTTTCTGGTTTAAGTTTTTACCTGTCTTATAATGTTCTTGAAACAGGTATTGTGCATACTGTGGTTAAAGTTAAGATGATTAGATTTGTTAATGAAGAACTGCATATACTTTTCAGGCTTTTCTCTCTTATTTACTGCAGCTCTAGAGCTGAATTGATAATTTTTTTTTCCACTTTTTTGTTTCTTTTTCTAGAAATGATTTAATATGTGAAATGGACGACTGTTACATGTAGAATATTTCCTTAGATTTTGTTACTGCTATGTTGCAAGACAACTGCGTGACTTGTTTTGTGTCCCTTATATGCTGACCTTCCTTTTGCAGGAATCCCGCCGACGCTTTGACAAATCTGTACATGCTTATGATCAGGTATTTTTAGGGCAGAAAATTTTCATTCTTTGAAAAATCCTATTCTTTTTTGTTGCAGAATTAGATAATGAATTTCACTGAAGGTTCTGCTACATATACATATTTTTTCATTCACATGATCGCATAGATATCCAACCAAAGTGTAGTTGAGAATTTCTTGCTTTAATGGCAGTGAGGAGAATTATTATTTTTTTTTATTTTATTTTTTCACTTCACACAATTTTATTCTCTAAATGTTGAAGAGGTAAAGGAGAATGGAATATAAGAACAAAATGTCAAGGTGTAAAAGATTTCTTTTGACTATAATCTGCATGGGCTCTTACTTAATGTGTGATTATATTTTGATTTGATATCTGTTTTCCTGCAATCAATAATGTCTTTTGACTATATTGTGCATAGCACATTTTATTGCAAGAATTAGACTTTGACGAAGATGTCTTCCTGCACAAAACGTTTGTTAATGAATTGAGATAAACTACTATAATGTTGAATCCCTTATTGTTATATTAAACAGTCCAATTTGGTGTTTTTGATTTTGGGAGCATCTTATTGTAGCATATCCTTCTTGTGCTTGTGTGAGAACTTTTACATGCTGTTAAATGTTATTCATTTTTAGGCCCGTGAAAAGTTTGTTTCTTTGAAGAAGAATACACGAGATGACATTGTTGCAGAACTAGAAGAGGTATGTTCTCTCTAACTGTACAGTTGTAAGCTTCTGTTGTGTTTTACTGATTTGGAGAGACATTTCCCATGCTCTTGTTTAATATTTAGTTGCCTAGCTAGCACAAACTCTTACTTTTTTTTTTAATTTTTTAATAGACCATGTCTTGGACTGTAGCCTACAGGGGCTTTTTTATTATATATTTTTTCCTGTCACAAGAGAAACAGTTTTAGTTAATTATAAAAGACATTAGAGGAAATTACAAAATATGAAACAGTGTCTCAGCAGTCCATTGCAAAAAATAAAAGTAAGACCTAAGAGATGAAACTAAACAACCAAATTAGACCAAAAGAGATCCCAATATCTAAGAATAAAGAATAAAGTATCGTAAAACTATGTAGCTAAGACCTTACAGATGAAGCTAAACCACAGAATTAGACCCAAACAGCATCTCAAACTCTAAGAATATTAAATAAAGTTCTACTAACAGTGAACAAAAACGAAAAGAAAGAGAAACAAATAAAGGAAAATTTTAAAGCAATGGATAAATATGTCATTTCAAATAATGTTGATTTCAGACATCCAATTTTACATAGAGATGGCAGAGGCATTGGAGGCTAATTCCAAATCTGGGAGGTATTGTTGATGTTTGGCCAACTTAATTTTGTTGGGCATAAACAATGGTGTTGGTAAAATGTTGGGCAACTTAATTCTATAGACAGACAAATTGAACAGTGTCAGCCATCTTCTTTGGGTAAAATAAACTCAAGATGAACAAGCGTAACAATCCCTAAGTTATAGATGATGAAACAATTGTTTGGAATCTATCTCTCAAAATACATATTTCTGATAGTAAACAAAAGAATATTGTTAGAATGTAATGCAAGAAGATACGAAAATGAACCATAGGTCCATAATGCAACTCATTTTTGGTTGAGATTATTGGAGTTAAAGAGAATGCATGTTTTAGATAGTAGATCATTAAATCAAAACGGATAAAACATGAAAAATGTCCTTTCAATATTTTTGGCTTTTGCTTTGTTAAAGTTGAAAAATTAATTTTAGTTGTTTTCAAAATCATTTTGCAAATAATACCACCAAAGATGTTTTTAATCGTTTTTGGATCATGAAAACAAAAAACATGTGTTGACATGGTTCCAAACATTCCCTACACAGCATGGTGTAGCATTTTGGGGATTATTTTTCTTGTGTATGAAATTGCAGATGCAATTTACTTTTTACATCTTTATCTATCTTGATTCTGAGACATGCTTGATGCAAAAATATGGAGATCACTGTTGTTTGTGGTGACAGGATCTACAGAACTCAAAGTCGGCATTTGAGAAGAGTCGCTTCAATTTAGTATGTATACTACGTTCTCAAATCTCTTTTGCTTTCCTGCTATTCATAAGTCTCTTCAATCCTTTTTGCTTCCGATGACCTTCTTGCTATGGTTTTAAGGAATGCAGGTTAGTGCACTCATGAATATAGAAGCAAAAAAGAAACACGAGTTCTTGGAATCTATAAGTGCAATTATGGATGTGCATTTGAGATATTTCAAGCTGGTCTGCTTTTCTTTTTTATTTTCTATTAGATTCACCTTCTTTACTTGGTGGGGTGTTTATTCTATATGCTGAGCTGAACTGATTTTTTTTTTCTTTTTATTGTAGGGATATGACTTGTTGAGCAAAATAGAGCCGTATATCCACCAGGTAAAACCATGGTTTACTTTATATTCTATTAGTTTATTTTATTGTAAATGGAGATACTCAGAGGAATTGTTGGGGTGTACAACATTTACAGGCCTTGACTTTATTGTTTTCACGTTAGAATATAAATTTCAGATATAGTGACATCATCCACAAAACCATCTGACTGCCCAGTCCTTTTTCCCCAAAATATCCAAGTAATTTTTGTATAGTCCTTTTGGTCTTCCAGTATTGGACATGTTTGACATGATTCGCATGGTGTGTGGCACATTTATGGATGGCCAATGGGCTATTAGTCTTATGATTACATCTAAATCTACTGTAAGATTTGGTGTCCATATATTGATGATTTCATTCCAATTAGGAGTATAATAAAATTAATCATATATGCTGGGTGTGAATTGAGTGTGAACAGGTTAGCTATAGATTTATTTTAGATATGGTGGAAACCTTTGCTCCTAATCTTTTCCATCCAAATATGAATTTGATCCTAAAAATGACTTGGTAGCTTTGTGCTACTTATGTCCTTTAGAGTTCCAAAATGTTCCCATTATTCTTCTATTGATGGATTACCTTTTAGTTTCTTGCAAAATCACCACCTCAGCCTCAGCCTTATGCAATGTCTCTTTGATCATAATTCTTCTCTTGTCCCCTAACCCTCTAACATTCCAGCTTATGATTCTCATTATCCGACCTTCTGTCCCAACCCCACCCAACCCCACCACACCACCACCACCCCCCCACCCAACCCCCCCATATCAGGCTTTATTTTAGATATCGTGGAAACCTTTGCTCTTAATCATTTCCATCCAAATATGAATTTGAACCTAAAAATGACTTGGTAGCTTTGTGCTACTTACATCCTTTAGAGTTCCAAAATGTTCCCATTATTCTTCTATTGATGGATTACCTTTTAGTTTCTTGCAAAATCACCACCTCAGCCTCAGCCTTATGCAATGTCTCTTTGATCATAATTCTTCTCTTGTCCCCTAACCCTCTAACATTCCAGCTTATGATTCTCATTATCCAACCTTCTGTCCCAACTCCCCCCCGACCCAATATCAGGCTTTATTTTAGATATGGTGGAAACCTTTGCTCTCAATCTTTTCCATGCAAATATGAATTTGAACCTAAAAATGACTTGGTAGCTTTGTGCTACGTATACCCTTCAGAGTTCCGAAAAGTTCCCATTATTCTTCTATTGACGGATTCCCTTTTAGTTTCTTGCAAAATCACTACCTCAGCCTCAGCTTTATGCAACATCTCTTTGATCATAATTCTCATTCCCCAACCCTGTAACATTCTAGCTTATGATTCTGATTATCTGACATTCTGTACCAATTCCTCTCCTAACCCAATACCAGGCTTTGGAACAAGAGAAAGATTCGTCTCTGCCAAAAGTGCACCTAGGCTTCCTTCGACCTTATGAATTCAGCATCTACCCTGTCTTTGAAGATTTCTGCTGATCTGGAATTGTTTCCTGGTTTTCCTCTTAAGATTATACTGCAATAGAGTTTTCTTGACACCACTATTCTGACCTTTTGCCTCTCCGCATCCTCAGCAAACAAATCTTTGACTCCCATCTACTCATCACCAGAAAGAATGTTCTTGCCTATATTCTCTCCTCCAGAGCTACTGAAAACCTCTTCCTCTGACTCATCAGAAGAATCAAATTTATTTTCAGTTGATGAGCCATAAGTGCATTTTTACTTAATGCAAATTCAACCTCTAGCACATGCTTACTTAATATTCATTTTCATTCATTAATTTAGAGCTGTTTTGGGGGCTCTTTATATGTAGTGTATTTTTTGCGTACTTTTGTACAGCTATCGATACCCCTTTTTTAAACACAAATATAGTTTTCCTATCAAAAAGAAAAAAAAACCCAGCCCTTCATTTCGGACAACTTGCCCTATGCTTGTAATCTTTTTCTTTGTATTAATATACACAGTTTCTGTTTCCTATCCAATATTTTAGGGAGAGGATTTTTTTTTTTCCATAACTCAAACTTATGTTTCTTCAGGAAGACATTATTTTAGTTCATAAATGAGTTACTTTCCCTGTTGCAGGTGTTGACATATGCACAACAATCTAAAGAATTGGCTAATATTGAACAAGATAAACTTGCAAAACGAATTCAGGAGTTCAGGACCCAAGCTGAATTGGATAACTTTCGAGCTTCGGTGGATCTGGAGCCTTCAACAAGTGCTGATGGCATTAATGTTGGTGGTACGAGCTCTTATACAAACATAGAAGCAATTATGCAGTCCGCTGCCTCAGGAGAAGTAAGTAATTTTGTTTTCTTACCATTTTGTGCAACAGCAGCAAAGTTTCTCAGGATTTTGTATACTTATCTGATGCAAATCTCTCTGTTATAAATATTTAAACGACATTTGTATCATCTCTTAGCATATTACTGAGGACTTTCAGGGAAGCTATTTTATTTAATTCCTTTTGTTATATAGGTCCAGACAATCAAACAAGGATATCTCTTAAAGCGTTCCTCAAATTTGAGGGGAGACTGGAAGAGGAGGTTTTTTGTACTCAATAGTCAAGGGACTTTGTATTATTATACAATTAAGGGTATCAAACCTACGGTATGCTATATTGTTCTACTATGTCTCTGATTATTCATGTTTTTTGACTTACCTACATATGTTGATGGTTTCACTTTGTGATGAGATGCTTGCATATGTTGATGGTTTCATTGTGCTATAAATAATAAAGTAGCATGTTAATTAGAAAATTCTATGTTTATTGTTGTCGAGGAAAGATCATTTCTGAAAGGATCTGAAGATCACACTCAGTATCAACTCTAACTAAACCTATAGTCTGCTTAACTTACATAGAATAATTACCAATAGCTTTTGGCGATATAGTGCAGTCCTTAAAAGGGTCTGGAACTAAATTTAAGCGACTTTTATGAAACAAAATATTGAACAAAATATAAATGAGTTAAACCTGGCGTTTGCTACATGAACTTTGTCCATTTGACTTATTTAGAGTCATTATGTCCATTAGGAGTTGGCAATATGGCACAGTTGTATTGTTTCAGGCACTGGATTTGAATTTAGGAGAACATGTAATAAAACTTTTGATGTAACAAAGCATAAGTCAGGAAAATAAACTCTAAAAGCGTAACAGGACAAATATTAAAAAGCCGGCTAGTAAATTTGTGTTGAGTTTTAAGATGCCTAGAGAATATCCTACACTACTAAACTTATCAACAATCAAGAAATTTCTGTAACAGTTAACAGCCCCTAAAATAAATAGCAATAGGACAACTCTGAGGAGTTAGTACCACAGACTGCATACACAATCCAGCTATAATTCACGTAATTCGGTTTTGCAATCCAATGGTGTAATACTAGAGTAAGAATGATTGGATTTCACTCTAGTGGCAGTGCCAACTCTGTTAAGCTCAGGAAGGAACAGTAAAAACAACTTTTGAATCTTAGAACTGCTCTTCTCTTTCTTTCTTATCCGACCAAAAAAAGAAAAAATATCTTAGAACCTTTCAGTAACCACCTAGAAGATGAAGGAATTAATTATGAAAAGGAAAAGAAACTTCAGCAAAGAGGTAAAATGAGGCAAATAGAAGATGGTAGAAGCAAACACAAGTCTAGAAGGAGAATGAAAGTGTCAAGAAGAGAAGCCAATTTGATACTGTATGCTTTGTTGTTTTTCATTTTTGATAGAGGGTTTTGGTATAGTCCATTGTGGGGGTTTATTTTTGGTTCTGGGGCAATTTCTGTGTTTCCTTGATTTTGGGCTGTAATAGGGTATTTTGTCATAGATACTCATTGAGTGCATGCTGGAGGTAGCTTAGATTTATCTGGCCCTTGTGGAATTCCTGTCCACTTTGAGTAATTAGTTTTATTTCACTATTCTTGTTTCTAATTTTAAAAAGAAACCAATTTGATTTTGAGTTTGTCTTCACAATATTTGTACAAGTTATTGCGTATAAAACCCTGAATATATATCAAATTCATGTCCTAAGCTGCAGCCATTATGACAATGGCTTATCAACTGATCAACTTGTAGTAGGCAAAAGTATATCATAATTACATGATACTAGAATTGACAACATTTTATCTAATCATTGAAGCAGCGGCAGCTTCTACTCCTCCTCCATCCTCTCGCCCTCCTAACAGAGAAATGTTTATATGGATGATTGAGATCCTCTGATATGTTATTTTAATTGATGGAAGTAATCACTTTATAGCTTTGTTGCCTACGATCAATTTGACAGTTAATGCTTTGGCTTGCCAGTGTCACTCTGCTCTGTCCTCTCTCTTAGTCTGCCTACTAAATGCGGTGGTTTCTATTCATTTATTTATTTTATCCAGACATTATGTCTTTTTGTTTGGTTACTATCTTGATTTTCTCACAAAATATAAAAGATCATGGTTCTCCAATTTCCTAGCTTATGTCTACATGTGCTATATCTGTACTACATAGTGGATATAGGAAGTGCCTGACATGTATTATAAGTGTTGGTTACTATCTTGATTTTCTCATAAAATATAAAAGATCATGGTTCTCCAATTTCCTAGCTTATGTCCACATTTGCTATATCTGTACTACATAGTGGATATAGGAAGTGCCTGACATGTATTATAAGTGTTTGATCAAAGTTCATGACTGGCTCAGACATGTTTCCTTTAAGCAAGCATATCCATGACCTAAATCCGAAGAATCTGTGATCAAGGTGAAACAGTTCTTAAATAATAATACATCCTGTGCATGTAAATGGAATGCTGCATCACAAATACTAGGACTTGTCTTGACCTGTCACAAATCTGCATTGATTTACTTCAAAAAGTATTTGGGTACAATAATCAGGGATTGCCTGTTTGTTTGTTCGCCAGAATAGCGGCTACTTTTTCGGAGCTTTTGTAGTGGAGTATTTTATGCAACACATTGTTTTAAGGATTTTATAAACTCAACTCACCTAAGATAAGTTTCTTTGTTTTCTATTAAAAAAAAAAAAAAAAAAAAAAGAAAGGGAAGAGGATAAATTTGCACTAGATATCTAATATTGGAGATGGATGCAACATTTTGATTCTCTGCTGATGCTAGTTCCAATGTGTATTTGTCTTACTATCTCTCTTTCTTCTTCTCCACTCTGTCTGTATATCAATGTTTTCAGTGAATAATCATGAACAATCCCTGATTTTATATTATCTGTTTCTCTTTAGGGTTCTCACCATCATTATACTGGTTCTGCTGACCATAATGGTGGTGTATTTAGTAGATTTCGTTCAAGGCACAACAGGTCACCTTCATTTAATGAAGAAACTCTGGGATGCCGTACTGTTGATCTTCGCACATCAGCTATTAAGATGGATGCAGAGGATATAGATCTACGACTCTGCTTCAGAATAATTTCTCCTATGAAAACTTACACATTGCAGGTGATTTATTTGGCTGGGTGTAAACATTCATTTATGCTACTGAATTGTTGTGCCTTTGCTTTCAAACAGTCGTTCTTGAAACCCTGAAAATGAAGATCTCTGGAAATGTTATGGGATTGATGTAACAATTTGGAATGACTGAAAATAAGTTTCTAGTGGATAATATATGTGTTTCTGGCACGTAGTCTAAATCTATAGATGTTGGTATGGAGTTGGAGAAATGCTGATACTTGATATAAAGCGAATCTTTTTAACATATGAGCACTGAGTACCACTGAAAAAGTATGTGCATATTGCAAACTTTGTATTTATCTTCAATGCTGCTGATGAAAGAGTATAAAAGAAAACAATTGCTTCAGCTTTGAGCTAACCTCATGTGAAATGCGACATTTATGACTGGAAGTATGCAATGACGTTAATTTTGATATCCTTATTTTTTGGGCAACATAATTGGTCTCTTTTGTCTATCAAGAATTAAACAATGTTCCTCAGAATTTTTAAAAAATTAGGCTTGGTGGTTTCACTATGGATACTGCTGAGACAGTCTCAATGGCTCTAGTTGTTGGTTGGCTTGAGGCTTTTGATAATAGCAAGTCAATATTATCTGTATCATACTGGTGAAATAGGGGGATGTAGGCTATAGAGATTACTAATTTCTGTAGCAGCAACTTATTTTTTTCACTATCCATCAATATTTTTGTTTACCTTCAAATAAATTGCAAAATTAAGCCAATTGTTATGCCAACTTTTCGCCTGCAATTTTGTCAGGCTGAAACAGAAGCAGACAGGATTGACTGGACAAACAAAATAACAGGCGTTATTGCGTCACTTTTAAATTCTGATTTCCTGCAACAGGTTGAATCACTCCACTACCATTTTATTTCTATATCTTCTCTTTCTATAACAGGGAACTAGATTTTGAATGCAAAAATTGTTCGCATCTTTTGTAGCCACATCCTAGAGCAAAACATCTCGACAGCAATGATACTGCCTTTGGTGGTTGTGATGTTCCATCATCAAATAGCCATTGCAGTTTACAGGATGACATGAAAGCCAATAAACCTGAGAGTGTTTCTGCAATCCTCAGGCAAATTCCTGGAAATGATCTTTGTGCAGAGTGCGGTGCTCCTGACCCTGATTGGGCATCTCTTAATCTTGGGATATTGTTGTGTATTGAATGCTCTGGTGTTCACCGAAATCTCGGTGTTCATATTTCAAAGGTGTGGAAAATTTAAAATTTATGCACTTAAAGCTTCATGAGAATTTAACTCTGCAACAGTTTGAACTTTGAACTATTAATTGAATAAAGAAACACTTCTCCAAAAAAAAAAAAAAAAATTACTTTGTAAAAATAATTTTCATCTGTTGTCCATTTTTTAGCTATGATCAAGGCCTCAAGTTCTGATGCTACTAATATATTGGATACTATCAAACAAGACTTATCACATATTGGAATATGTTGTGTTATCACCGTTGTTTTTGCCTCTTCAGTGGACATCTGATCCCCGCTTGCACTTATTTTGTGCACTTAATACACTGTTCAGTTTCCTATCAAATTGTTATGTTATTGCCCAAATTTTATTCTCTGGGAAAAAACATATAGATTTGCTTTTGAGTGAAAAGGGCAGAGATGATGGTAATGTCTCTGATGTCCTGAGTCGACAAGAGAGTGAGAATGAGGAGCAGAATTTTGGTGAGACCTGAATGTCCGAATCAACAAAGACAACCTGCCTAGAGCAAACAACCACGGCAGGGCCGGCCCTAGCGGTGGCCCTTGTCAATAGTTGGTCCTTGATCCTAGGCTAGTTATTCAATCAGTAGTAGGCTTGACAAATTCCAGACAAGCAGCCCATTGCAAACCTTTGTTAATTAAGTTGTTGGTCAAGTCATGAATGAGTTTACCTGTTAGTCCCTGTAATAGCGAGTTGATACCTAATTCTTTTAAAGCCTGTTTAACTCATTATATCCATTAATGTTTAGGTATTTTAGTTATTTTTCAAATAAAGAAAATGTGAGAGATAGGAAGAGAGCCTTGCTTTAAATGGTACTGGAATATGCTCTCTCTTTTTTTTTTTTAATATATAGTTTGGTGTTATCTGTCCTGAAGTTTTTATGCATTTCAGAATTCTTAATATTTTTAATTCTTATACTTATAATTTTGAAACAATATTTTGTGATTTAATTCAGTGAAGACAACATAGTGCTTATTTATCTCTCTTTTTTGGTTATACTGACGTCTAGAGTGACACAAGAAAGTGATCCTTATCCTATAAAAAAGGGTATCTTCCTTAGCTTCATCAAAAATCCTCCTATTTCTTTCCAACCATATAACCAAAAAAAGCACTAGCACACAATAGTACCACAATACTCTGGTCTTCCATTTCCCTCCCATAACATAAAAATTCTCTTAAGAAATGAAACACAGAGCCAAAATTGTCAAAGTTAGCAGTCTGGAAAAATCACAAACTGATCCATATTCTCCAACCTTATTCCTTTCAACAAGATGGGAGGGAGGGTGCTGTTAGTGTTGATGCATTTTTTTCTAGCTTATTTGTGATTTTTTTAGTAAGCTGCTCTTCATCATATTGTCAATTTCATTTTTATTCTTTTTTTCTTACATATATCACACAAAAGAAAAGGTAATGATGTTTGTTGCTTAAATATACTAAAAACAACTAAGAACTAATAATTCAAGTTTGCGTTTTCCTTACTTTCTTCCTTTTTTTTTTTTTTGGTTTGAATCAAATGATATTTTTTTACTGCAATTAAAAACTAATAAAATGCATATGTTTTCTATTTTTTTTTATCTGATAAAGAAATTGACGAAGATAGGCCAAATAATTTTTTTTTTAATAATTAAATTAAAAATTAATTTAAATTTTTAGTTGGGGCCATGAAGTTAATTGGTTGGCTTTGGGTTAAAGGTTATTTTGTATATCTTCCAAGTTTATAAGCAATGTCTTGAGTTATTTTGTAGGAGATGAAAAAATATTTCTTTGAAGATGCTTATTTAGTATATTTGTGACAAAGTGAGGTTTTGGGTTTCTCTTTCAGCTTCCATTTCTTCAGAGTTTAATGATATCTCCTTTTGTAAGTCTTCAAAACTGGGAAGCGGCAGTAGACTAAAAGGATGGAACATTTTGGTGATAGTTCTTGTAGAGCATTTTGTGTTTACACTCTGTGTTAAGTTGTACTTTGTATAGCCGTTGTTCCCTTTTGGGATTCTTGGAAAGTTTATCCTTTTGTGTAGGCATCTTGTCCCCTTGGGACATATTTTTTGATTTTTAATACATCTTTCTCTGTTTCTTAGCTTTAAAAAAATAAAAAAAAAAAAGGAGATGCCTGTGGGAAACGTTAGGTTTTTTTAGGGGTAATGGCTTATTTATGGGGTTTGGTATCTATTCATGGCAGGTGGATGATTCCCCTTTTTCTTGGTTATTGCCTGCCAAACAATTGTCATTAAATTAGTTCTGTTACCTGTGATGTTTGTCAACTATCAAATCAATTTGATACTAGTAGCTATATGATATCTTTATAAATGGTTGAACTTTCATTTTTAAACATGGTTTCCTTGATGAATTTGAAGTTTGCTTGAGTGCCGTTGAGAATATATAATCCAATGATTGGTCTAGTAAACTGCGAATCTTAAAAAAATCTGTTGAGTAGTGTAACTTGATCTTTACTCATTGATTTAGAATTTCCTGTTTTTCAACTGACACCTGAGATCTACTGATAACTAGTTTGGTAGCTAAGACAAAGTCATTGTATCTTGAATATTTTTCTAGATACATGCTAAGGTTGTCATGCGTGGTGTCTTGGTGCCGACACATTTCATGATGATAACTGGTTTCTTATTTTCATTTGATCTGTTATTTTGTTTCAAACTTTCTAAATGTAGTCTTATGAGATCAATTTTTGTTGGCGTTGGTTTCTAATAAACTTAGGAATATTTCTTTCTTTCTTATTTAAGAAAATTGGGAAGTTAGATGATTTTTGTGCTCTTTTTTTGTTGTTAACTTGGTTTATAGTATATTTGTGAACTGTTGTTCACCTCTTCTTAATCTTTATTTCCCTAAATATTCTAGTTTCTTTAATAATCCATAGTTAGATATAATGATATTCATTCAATTGTTCGAGCCTCCAATTGTATACCTTGTATTGCAAGTGCAGGTGAGATCTCTTACCTTGGATGTCAAGGTCTGGGAACCTACAATCTTGGACTTATTTGGTGCTTTGGGTAATGCATATTGTAATTCAATATGGGAGGGATCACTTCTTAAGGATGGAAGGTAAGAATATTTTCTCTCGAATACCATATGGTACATCTTTTTACGTTATTAAGTTCTTTTGTTTTGTGGCAATGTTAACTAGAAAACATAGTTGTGATTGTTAATTTTAAACATGAATTCCCTTTCTTTTTCTGCTTTTCAATTGTAATTTTAACGGGATGGTATAGGAAAGATGAAAAAAAATTTCTGCTGTGTGTTATTCTATGAATTCATACAAGGCCTTCAAGAATATATGAGACTTGACAAAAATATAACAAGTATAAGAAATAATCCTGTACTGATTACAGAGCTGGTCTTAAGGAATAGATAGATGAATTATTTATATATAAAAAAATAATAATTAGCCCACATTATCTCTCAAATCTTCCAACACTACTACTCTAGCAGGTCCAAAGATATTTTGCATTCCTAGCTTGTGTTTATCTAAGAGTTGATGAAATGTGTATTAAGTAGTCCCTTGGTCAGAATGTCAGTGAGTTGTTTGGATGATGACAGAGAGTATACTTGATCAGTTTCCAGCTTCTGTTTGTAAAATGTCAATCAACGTCCAGCTTATGTTTGATAAAATGTCAATCAACCTCCATGTGTTTTGTTGGATCATGATTGACAAGGTTATGAGCTATATTAATAGCAGCTTTGTTGTCACAATACAATTTCATATGCTCTTTGATATTAATCTGAAGATCTGTTAGTGCAATGTTTAGCCACAGTAACTCACAAATGCCTTAAGCCATAGCTCTAAACTTGGCTTCTGCACTTGATCAGGCAACAACTGTTAAAATTGTACAATGCCCAGTTGTTAATCTTAATCCACAAATGTTGTGAGTACAAATGAGAAGATTGCCTCCTAGAAATGAACAATACCCAGTTGTTGATCTTCTGTCTGTTAAGCATTCTGCCCAATATGTATTACTGTGGGCTTCGAGCCTTAGATCATCATTCTTCTGAAACATTATCCCTTAAATTGGAGCCGTTTTTAGGTTTCTGATAATTCTTTACATAGCCTCTAAATGAGATTTGAATGAAGCATCCATGAAGTGGCTTAATGCACTCTGTCACATGTGCTATATTAGGTCTTGTGTTGTAATAATTAGATTAATTTTCCTACCACTTGTTGAACTTCTTCATTTTTCTCCCCTAGTTTGTGGTTTGCTACGATGGGAGTATTTGCTGGCTTACGTCCTAGCGCACTTGTCTCTTTGAGCAAATCTTGTTTACCTAAAATAAATTATAGATTTCCCATATTTTTAATCTGAAATTCGCTTGCTAAGTATGATTTCAGCTTTATGATCTCTTGATGATCATCTCT
>JAXCLQ010000009.1:14790072-14804088 GCA_035584115.1 Cedrela odorata | reverse complement strand
ATCTCTAATAACTATAGTATCGTGCACATAAATGATTAGTCATTACCTTTCCTTTGAGATAATGTTTTATTGACAAGGTATATCACCTTAGTTTTGGATGAGTTAACAAATGGCTGAATTGAATATTTCATATAACTTTAAGGGTATTTATACAAGATATATAGACCTATATAAATAAGGAAAACCTAGACAAATAAAGAAAACCTAGATAAATAAGGAAAACTTAACTATAGAGAATATTTACAGCTGTACATGCTAACTGAATGGTATCCTACCTTCATCATTGATTTAGTAAAACTCCCAAACCAGGTATGTAGACTGTTTGAGCCCATACAGTGATTGTATGAGTTTTCACACTTGTTCCTCCATGCCTTGTGCACAAATCCAGGTGGGACATTCTTGTATACTTCCTCTTCTGGATGACCATGAAGGAAGCATTCTTCATCCCAAATTATTACAACGACCAATCCAAATTAGCAGCCAACAATGACAAAATTTTGATGGTATTCATCTTGGCTAGTGGTGCAAATGTCCCTTAGTAAGTTTACTCTATATGTATGAGTGTACCCCTTAGCAACCAGCCTAGCCTTGTCTGTCAATATGGCTTCCCACCAATAATTTTTTAGAATTTGTATCTGGAGTAGGAATTTTTAGCCACTTCTAGTAAAGGTTGGTTTTCTCTTTCAGCCTTCCCATTCTTTTGAGGTGTGTCAACCTTTTCTCTTTCACTGATCCCATTCTATTAGTAGAAATGAGTTTATGAATAGTCAGGAAAATAGACGCAACATTTGATTTTGATTTCATAAGTTAAATCCAAGTGGAATGAGTGCACTCATCTGTAAAAGTAACAAACTATCTAGTAGCCAAAATATTAGAGATGTGAGAACCCCAAACATTAGAGTGAATCATGTTAAATGAAGGAACAACTTTTGGCCCTTTTATTGAAAATGAAACATGACGATGCTTTGTAAGTACCCAAACATCATAATAAATAACACTAGCAAGTAATACACATCAACTTTACTATCAAAAAGGTTTCTACGCATTCTCATTTCTGGTACAGCAACAACACTTTTACTCAGCTCTTGTTCAATACGGAGTCATTTATATCATCAAAGTACTACCAGCGACCAGACAAAACACTTGCAGAAATTATAAGATAGCCATAAGTCTAGAAATTCTTATTGCTTATTGCTGAATGAAGAATCATGACCAACAATGAGAGACAGGAACAAGTGCAGAGGGTTACTACTACCAGATAAAGGTCAAAATAGTGCAGAAAACTCGAGAAAACCATTAGAAAACCAAGTTAAGAATAGGGCAGAAAAGTCAACAACTTCAAATGATGGGGGAAGTGTTTTCTGGTCATTGGCGGGGATCTATGAGGGGTATTGTTTGGCAGTTCTTTCTGATTCTGGGGGTGTCGGTGGTGACAGGTGAAGGACAACCGAACGTGGCCGGAAAAGGCAAAGGGTTGATGGCTATGGTTTTATTGTTTATTTATTTATTTATTTTTGGAAAAAGGACATGTTTATGTATCAGAACCTGGCTCTGATAATGGAGAGAAGATTCTAACAAAGAAAGAAATAACTGGTGAAAATGATTATTCTATATTTATTAACAATGGAGAGTTAAAAATACATAGGACTAGATTAAGAACATAAAAAGGAAACACGACTAGTTGTTAACCACTGTTACTAGACTACAGCTAATGACACCAAAGATTGCTATTTTAGTTTCAACATTATTTATGCACAAAATAAATTTTTACTGCCCTTCCAATAGACATGATGATTTTCTTATCTATTTAAGTCATTAGAGATTGAAACTTTGTTGAGGAGAAAGGTGAAAGGTGCTCAGTAGATGGTTTATTTTCCTATTCAGCTACCTTTAAAGTTTTCCAAACTGATAGGTTGAATAGTTATAAACTTTATTTGAGCAGTTACTATGACAAAGTTTTGCTTTATAATTCCAGTTGAATTCTATACTGTGTAGAGTGGAAAAATCAAATGCGCCGTCAGTGAGGAAACCTGTTCCCAGAGATGTCATTCACTATAAGGAGCAATACATTCAGGCAAAGGTACTCATTTATATTCTTTTCATGCACTGTGTTTCTCCTGAAATGCATGTTACACTTGGCATTAGTGGTGAAATTTCTTCAGAAATCTAGAAAGAGAGGGAGACTATGTTAATGAATTCCTTGACCAATTATTTTATACTTTGATTAGGATGTTTCTATCATTTTTTTCTTCTCTGCTGTGTTGGATGGCTATCTGCATCTGATTTAGTGTTTTGAATGCATTCATAATTAGAGCTTCCATCTGTTTAGTGTTTTGAATGCATTCATAATTAGAGCTTCATATCTTTCTATTTGCGTTTTATGAGGGATTCTAAGAGTTTGTAGATTTAAACTAGTAGAATTAGCAACCTTATTAGGTATTAAAACTTATGTTTCTACATCCGTGTACAACCAATAGGCTGGGAATGAGTTGACATGCTGGTTTTCTAACCCTTTAAGCTTGGCTCACTGGTTTTACTATTCAGTCGTAGTATGTCCTAAATTTATTTTTTCCCTTTGACAAGAAACAAACGAAATTCTATTAAATAACAAAATGACTGGCCTCATCACTTAATAACATATCACAACGAAGGAAAGAATGATAATGGCCTCATTTGAAGTAGGATAAGGGTTGATGGGTCATGATTTTGTTCATGAAGATGCAAGAATGTTATATCGTTAACAAGACGAAAGAAAAAAAATAGCACAACTCATGAATAAAATAACTCTTTATTGAGAAAAATAATTAATTAATTCTCTTTACAGCGAATAAGACTATATTTATTGTCTCATAGAATTCTAAACCAAATAGAATTTAAATAAAGTAAAACTAAATAAAGTTGGAATAAAAATACTAAACTAAGTAGAATTTAAATAAAGTAAACCTAAACAAAAAAGGAATAAAATACTAAATTAAGAAGAGTTTTAAACTTAGTAGAATTTAAATAAATAATCCTAAACAAAGAAGGAATAAAATATTAAACCAAGACAGAGTTATAAACTAAGTAGAATTTAAATAATTAATCATTGACTAAGTAGGAGTCATTGGTGTTTTCCATCATTCCCCTCCACTTGAAAAGAATTGGTCCCCAAGTGAACATACAATGCAGCTTTCGGACTCGTCCCTGAGTGATCAATTGAGTTTCAAATCATTTCTGCAAAGTTAGCCAAAAAAGGGCTAAGAATTTATTGTCTTTATCAGAAGTGATGGATATTGGAACCACATGCAAACAAATAACCTCTCAGAAGAATAACTTAGCGACATGGTGAACATTTGTGGTCTTTCGACATGGAAAGAAATGTAACATCTTCGAAAATCGATCAACAAGCACAAACACGGAATCAATTCCTTGCTGCGTTCTAGACAAACGCAACACAAAATACATAGATATATCATCCCACGGAATGTTAAGAATGGATAATGGCATATATAAACCTGTATTTTGTGACTGTCCCTTGCCTATTTGACAAACTTGACACCTTTGCACAAATTTTCCAGTATCACTTTGTAGTTGCGGTCAGTAATAACGTTCTTTCAAATTGGCTATGGTTTTGTCCCTAACCATATGGTCACTAAAGTCATAGGAATGCGTCTTCCTTATCAATTTGTCACGTAAGGAACTCTTAGGAATGCACAAACACGGAATCAATAAGTATACTCCCAAGGATTAGTTCAATAGGAGTCTAGCCTAAATATCTTCAAAATCATCATCATTTTCATTCAACTCTTTGAGTTGCTCAAAACCTAGAACTTCGGCAGAAATATTAACTAGTAAAGTGGCACGATGGCTAGTCAACATGCGATCAATGTGTTTTTGCCCATAGAAGTACATGAGAGTTTGATGGTCAGAACAAATAATGAACTCTTTAGGCAAAATATATCTCACACATCTTAAGAGCACGGTACACAGCATAGAGCTATTGTTGATAAGTTGATCACTTTTGTTTTGCATTGCTTAGCTTTTCACTAAAAAAATATTGTATACCTTCTCTCTTGAGAAAGAACACCCCAATGCCAATCTCGCATCACATTCATGCTCAAATGTCTTTTCAAGGTCAGGTAAAAATAAAACAGGTGTCGTAGATACCTTCTCTCTCAAGATCTCATTTTCCTTGGGACTCGTGCAATAATGGGATAAATTTGGCAAGTTAGCTCGAGGAATGAAATCAAGTACAGGTTTTGACATTCTTCATGTCCTTCACAAACTCTCCTCTCTAAAATATATGGATAACAATGCTTTCTTCTCGTCTTTTGGGACAATAGTACTCCGTTGAGTAGGAACTACTACAATCTTTTTGCAATTCCACAAAAATGAATGTGTTATTCCTTTGTGGGTCGGCCAATTAGCACATGACATGCATCCATCTCCATAATGTCACATTGAACATCAGATTTGTAAGATTTTTCCGAAGACAAAAGTAAGTGACATTATTGAGTGATCCTTATGTTAGGACCCTTCTGAATCCATCCGATGTTGTAAGAGTGAGGATGAGGCTATGTTTTAGTTTGAGGTGATCTATAAAACTTTAGAAATCAAATTCTTGCTACTATAGCAGTCTATCACAAGGCGGCATACGATAGTATCAGTAGAACACTTACTTTCAAAGATCTGCTTACTTTGTGTCTCATCAAGCATAAATGGTGTGTATAACAGCCTCTTCATGACACATATCACCTCGTTACCATCTTCCTCAGCTACTTCATCATCGAAGGCTTCCTCGTACTCATGTTGGGTGACATTGGCGAATTTGCGTCTTGGGCAGTAACTAGACTTGTATTTGTACTTGAAACAATGAATTCCGTTTCTTGTTTCTTGCTTGTCTTTTCCTTCAATTCTGACCTCTTAAGTTCAGCATCTTTTCCCTGCGAATCTACTATTTTGTGTGTTGCTCGATGAGGCCTTGTTGTTAGATACAAATCGCTAGCTCTCAGGACCTTATGATGTTCTTCTTGATTCTTTGACGTGTTCAACCTTTAATGCCAATTTTTGAGCTTGGTCAACTAACCACATGGTTTGCATGGCTAAGGGATCTTGCACTCCATAATTTAGTTGATTAACGTAACGTGCAATTTCTTGGTCCTTAGTCTCATTCAGATTGCACCTAGATTGTAAATACAAGAACTCTTCAATATAGGCAACTACGGTGCGCGTACCTTGACAACAATTTTGTAATTCTTGAATGAAAGTTTGTTCATAGTTGTGAGGTAAGAATCTACCCTTCATGAGAGCTTTCATTCGAGTCCAACTCCTTACAACGGGTTGCTCTTCCATTTAGAGATGCTCTTAATAGCGTTGCCACCATGCACCAACATCACCCTTTAATTTGTAAGCCACAAAATCTACCTTTTGTTTTGGTTTAACATGCATAATATCAAAGAAACGCTCCACCTCATAGATCCACTCTAAGAATTATTCTATATTGACAACTCTTTTGAAAGTGAGAAGATCAACTTTAATTTTGTAAGTATTTTGTTGTTGTGTTACAAACCTTCTGTTGTGTCACAAACCTTCTTATTGATCACTGAGATTTGTTCTCCTCTTCAAAATCCTCTTCTAGAGGCACGAAGTCCTCCAACTGGCTCTCAACACGCCTTATGGGTATGGGGGCTGCTCATGGCTCTATTGGAGCATTGATTTGTATTCCCTCAATAAGTTTAGTCAGAGTCGCCATGTTTCTGGCCATCTCTTCCATACGTTGCTTTACCTTTATAAGTTGATCTTCTTGATTGTTTTCTTGTCTAGCTATTTCAAGGCCAAGCTTTGATACCACTTGACACAAGACAAGTGTTAATGGGTCGTGATTTCGTTCACAAAAACGCAAAAATGTTATATCTTTAACAAGACAAAAGAAAAAAAAAAACCTAACTCACGTCTTAAATAATTCTTTATTAAGAAAAATAATTAATTAATTCTCTTTACAGCAAATAAAATTATATATATAGTCTCATAGAATCCTAAACCAAGTAGAATTTAAATAAAATAAAATTTAGCAAAGTAGAAATAAAAATAATAAACTAAGTAGAAATAAAAATAATAAACTAAAGAGAATTTAAATAAAATATATCTAAACAAAGAATGAATGAAATACTAAACTAAGAAAGAGTTTTAAACTAAGTAATATTTAAATAAATAATCCTAAACAAAGAGAAATAAAATACTAAATTAAGAAAGAGTTACAAATTAAGTAGAATTTAAATAAATAATCGTAAACAAAAGAAATAAAATACTAAATTAAGTAGAATTTAAATAACTAATCCTTGACCAACTTGGAGTCATTGGTGCTTTCCATCATTATCACTTGCAAATTTGAGTGGGATATTAGCCTTACAAATCACCTTAGAAGGAATGAAGTCATCTACAAGCGAATTATGAATAACCACCCAAAATATGACTTACAAGAATAGATATCCGCAGTCTCCAACTTTCGTACTCTTCTGTCTCTTGTAGTCTTGTCAAATTTTACATTCTCTAGCAACATCCAAAGATTTGCATGTTCATGTACTTCCTTATCTTTCAAATTACTCTTAAAATTAAAGTTCCACCTCTAATTTTCCCGAAGGAGTGGAGATTATCACACTAGAATATATAGAGATATTCCTAATGCGGCAAAGTCTATAAAGATGGGGAAACCATTTACACAAAGGAAAGTCTCCCAACCACTTCTCCTCTCACAACCATACATTCTTTCCATCCCCTAAGACTAAAGAAATATGAGAGGAAGTACACATAATCCTTGGATGTAGCTTTCCAATGGTTGGATTTTTGGCAGCCACTTTAGCATCACAACAATTTGGTTGTGGGCCATATTTTCTTCTTACTACTGCATGCCGATTAGAATCCTTCTACGAGGAAATATCCAAAGCCTCTTGGCTAGGAGAGCCCTGTTCTTCATCTTGTCATTTCCAATACCTTATTTTCTTTCGGTCTAGAAACAATGTTCCATCTAATAAGATTTGAACCTTGCCTTCATCGTAACCCTTTCCATAAAAATCCTTTAACATTCTTTCAATTCTTTTGAAACCCATTTAGGAATCTTAAACAAAGTATATTGGTAAGGCCAATAACACAATGAATTATAGTCGATTGTATGACTTTAGATAGCCTTTTTTCCACCTTGCTAATCTTCTCTCAATTTTTTCCCCTAACAGATCCCAAAAGCTTGAGATTGTAGGATTGTCATGCAATGTGAAACTCAAGTATTTAAGAGGTCAAGTCCCCACCAAAAACCCAAACTTATTTGCCAAATAGTTAATTTTCTCCAAAGAGGTAATTTTCTCCTCCAAAGAGTTAATCCCCACAATTATACTCTTATATGTTCTTCCTAGATATTAAATATAAGCCAAATATATATATATATATATATATATATTCTTTTCAGCCAAAAAACCTAAAAGATTGCTGATATGCATCAGTTCCTTGGTACTGTGGTGTCTTTTTCCTCCTCCAAATGTATAAAACATTTCCATATAAACATAGATACACTTGGAGCCAAAATCAGCCACGATACTATAGTTACCAAAATAGTTTATACCACATTTTAGGACAATAGAGCAATGAGAAAACAAAGTTAATTTCTTCATGCTTCCTATGAATAACGTCCCCAAAAGGGGATAAATAGAACAATTGTCCTTGTCTCATTATGAAGCCCTTATAGGGAGATTTTTAGCTTTATGAGGAAAGGGGAAGGCCGTTATTTTAAGGGATTGTGCAATTATGGTAATTCTATTGGTTTTGTGGATAGAAAGAAATAGGAGAATCTTTGAAGACTTACATGAGGAGGTTGTGACTATGGGAAAAATGTAAGCTTTGGGAGTGGTTTTTTTTTTTTTTAAATTTTGGTCTACAGGCTTTTGATTGTTATTTTTTATTCATTATGCTTCTCCTTTTCACTACAATTTCTTATTTTGGCACCCAATTTATTCCATAACATCCAAATCTCGATTTTTTAAATAAAAACGCAAATCTCCACATCTACGAACTCAAGATTTAAAAAGTTCTCCTAACCTAATCAAAATCCATACTTTTCCTTTTATGTCATGCCCACTAAAGCCCTTGAATTCTTTCTTTCACACAACTACGAGAACAAGAGTGAGATATTGACACAGTTTCTCTCTCTTCAATTTTCTTTTTATTGTTTATAAATATATTTTTTTGGTTTTTAAACTTTCTTTATATATATATTCTTTTGTTTTTTTAGATTTTTTTTTTATTTTTTTAAGAGTTATGTGTATCTCTTCCTCTTCATGGGAGACGTTTACCGTGAAGAGAGAAACACCTCTCTTAGAGACACCTGACTCTCCTCACTCCTCTTTTTTTTCTTTGTATATTTTTATACATCTTTATTTTAATTTTTTTTTCTTGGGCCATTCTTGCTGATGTGAACCCGTAGGCAAAGTAGCCTAAAAACCTACGAACAAGTTAATCATAACTTGGAAAGCCAATATGATTAGATTACTAACCCTAGACCCGTTGAGGAACTCGTTTCAAGAATCTAGGTCGCAGAGAGATGATCCCACATAGGATTGCAAAGCCTTTGATAAGTCTAAGTTCACACAAGAATTTAAGAAGAATTGCTCACAAGTTCTCATAAATTTTTATAATTTTATTCATCAAGGGTTATTTTAAAACAACGAGCTAAAGGTGTTTAAATACTAAACAACTTGTCCACGGCATTGTAACAAACTCTAGTCGTAGGCACTGTAGCAACCGACAAAAATAAGCTTTGTTTTCTTTTTAAACATTATGAAACCCTAAAACAAAATGTTGTAGCAATTAAAATAAGAAACCCTAAAATAAGCAATTAAAATAATTATGGGCTATTTAATTAATTGTACCCGCTCATTAATATAGTAAGACTAAAGCAATTAAACAAAATTTTATCAAGCCTGCATGTAAAATACAATGTGGCTGCATATGACTTCATGTCTTTATTCTTGGTCTTAGGCTTCAATGACTTGTAGCACATGCACCAATACTGGTTCTTCATCTCGCAAGCTTATCTTATATAAAGCACTTTGTCTGTTGTCCATGTATGGTTTCAGTCACGGTCCTTTGGATAAGCCCATTCATTGCCTCTTGGGTTTTCTTTTCATGTGACTTTGTAATAGGCTCATTCAGAACATGCAACTGATCTTGAACAACTGATCAACTTGTGGACCATTTTGGATTCCATCACTTACAACCCAGCTCAGCACGGCCCACATGGGGGCCGGGCCGTGTTGTTACAGTAAGCAGGCCATGCTGACTCATTTGACACCTTTAACTACATCAATCTTTAAACTCATTTGAAGATATTTGTATTTTTACTTGAAATTTGTGAGCTTGTTGAAATTCACATTTAAGTTTTTTGTTACACATTTTGGCAAGATATTAGCTTGTAATCACTTTGTGTCTTGTTGGATAGAACATGAATTTGTTTGCATGCATGATATTTTGCAAGACAAACACTTGCATGCATGACCTTGTGCAATACAAACTTGTGAAATTACAAACTGTATGTTTGCTATGTGAGCTTGTGTATTGCGTATACATATATTTTAATTGAATGGTATTTTTGTTTTTCCAAACTAGCTAATGGCAATAAAAACATAATTTTGATCAAGGGGTTCAGGAGTCATGGAAAGGACTGAAAAGGGGTTGTTCCATCCAATTTTCTCTCTACTTTGCCATGATGTATGTCGATTTAGTAGATCACTTGCAAATGGTATGGAAAGAAAGTTTCTCCTATACATGTATTCTTTTGTCATCAACACTCAGTTTCATCTGTGTCATTGTCAATGTTTGTATTTTAACAGATCAATATGCTTTGTTCTTGCCAAATTTTCCTCTTGTTTTAAAGGACTATTAACTTTCACTGGCTTTGCGAAGAGTTTTTGACATCAAATTCAAAGCTTACTTTTGTTGCCCTTCCTTAGTATGTAGAGAAATTGCTAGTCGTCAAGGATAAAATTTCATCTGGCATTCAGTCTCACTCCAAAAGCATCTGGGAAGCAGTCAAGACTCACAATTTGCAAGAAGTATACCACCTTATTGTGATATCAGACGTAAATATTGTTAATACCACCTTTGATGATGCTGTTGGTGTTGATTTATATCTCCATTTTGATGATGCACAAGACTCCAAAACTGATTGTGGCAATGCGAAAGGAAAAAATAATAATGATCCAGGTTGCTGTAAGAGGATCAAGGATTCCAATGGTCCAGGGAATTGTCTTCAAGGTTGTTCATTATTGCATCTGGCATGTCACTGTGGCAACCCTGTGATGGTTGAACTTTTGATACAATTTGGTGCTAATATAAATATGCGCGACTTCCATGGAAGGACCCCATTGCACCACTGCATCTCCTCAAGAAACAACCCTTTTGCGAAGATCCTACTAAGAAGGTAAATTTGATGGCTACTATGTAGCACTTCTTGATAATGAATGATTTGTAATACGATCTGATTGGGTCAGTTCATTTTGCATGATACATAAAAATTGCATTTTTCATTCTTGTACAGAGGTGCACGTCCATCGATAAAGGATGGTGGGGGCCTAAGTTCACTAGAAAGAGCAATGGAGATGGGAGCGATTACTGATGAGGAGTTATTTGTCATGCTTACTGAATGCCGTTGAATTTGTAAGTAAGCCTGTGTATGTCCTCGCCTTTCTCATCTCATTGCAGAAATATAATAAGCAATTATTAATTCTTCTTTGTTTTGAGCCGTCAAAATTTAACAAATTCCAGTTGTTTTCCTTCCTTTTATTTAATAATAATGCATACAAAAATATTTCCCCCGCAAGTTATAGTACTATTGTCATTCCAACAAAGCCAAAATAATTTTACTTTACATTTTTTAGGGTATCTTCTGTGTCTTTTTCCATGGCAAAAACCAAAATAAGAAAATGACTCGTTGAAAATATTTCTACTCGGACTCTTACGAAGCAAAAGCATAAAGCAACAAGCAACAAATTTACTGTTACTGATTGCATGCAAATTTTGTATGGGTCTCGTTAAAAAATAATAATAAAAGCAACAAATTTACAGTTATTATTATTTTTATTTATTTAATAAAATATAAATAAACCAACCAGCAATCTAGTGATGACTTCTTGATGAGGTTTTATGGATTATTTTAAAAATTAATAAAAGTATTATAAATAAAATAATATTCAATATTATACATAAATGATTCGTCACTTTTAATGGTTAGAGTGTATTCCAATTTAAGTGTGATGTATAAGTGATAACGTAAACTCGTAGCTGTAGTAAGAGTTCCGAAAGAAGTTTTAGAATCTTTAGTTTGTAAGTTATCGGTTTAAAGACAATATACTACAACTATATTTATTAGAATTGACATTTTTTATACTCTAGATTAAGGTAAAATATATTTATGACGAAATAATTCTGTCATACGATAATCGTTTACCAAATGTGTTTCATTAATTAATATTATTTTTCAATTGAGGATCATAATATATTGTTAGATGTTGTTATTGATGTATGAAAATAGTTTATTAATTAATGAGTTAATGAAGGATAAATTAATTATTAATTTAAGTTTATAACTATTTTCATTCTAATATGAGAGAAAATCTAATGGGTTATAAACTAATAAGGAATTAAAGTTAAATTATGTAAATAAAAGATTAAGAATTTAATTATTAAGTTCATAACATTCAAGAATTTATTTAATAATTTTAAAAATTATTGAGGTTATTTTATAATTATACAAAATATTTGTATTTAATGATAGATTTTTTAATTTAATTAGGATAATATTATTTAATTAATTAGATAATATTTAATTTAAAGAGAATAATTCATTTAGATAAGTGATTTTTTTTACATGGATTATTATTTGAAAATTCAATATATAAAACTTATATATTAACCCCCTTTGTCCTAAAAATCTATAAGAAAATAAAAAGAAAGTATTTTTTTTCAAGAGTTGAAAGAAATCATTTGCCTTAGCCAATCAAAATTCTAATTTGTCCTTTTTTATTTTAAAGAACTAGCATTTAAAAAAAAAAAATGCTCTACACAATCAAGATTTAAGAAAATTTTAAAAATCCTAATTCTCTATATTGTGTAGGTTAATATTAGAGAAGTTGATCTAGAAAAGAAATTAGCACAATCTCTATATTTTAGTCATAACTTTCGATTCCAATATTGGATTGATGTGATTCAAAAAGATCTAAAATTAAGACTCAAAGAGATATAAATTTATATTTCATGAAACAATCCTAATTCGAACTTTTTTAATGTTAAAATTGCTTTAAAAGTTATGAGTACGAAAGAAATCCGAAAAAAAAAAATAACTTTAAGATTCATCGAAGAGGATTAAAAAAACCTAGAGCCCTTAAAAGATTCAATAAAAATTCAAAATGTTATTGGTGTAAAATATGTCATCTAACATTCTTGATGTTCTTTATTAATCTATATCATAAACCAAACATAATAAAAGGATCATTGGATGAAAATTAAGAAAAAAATTAATTATTCATTGCGTGTATGTACTTGATTTACCAACATTAACAATCCAAGAAAACAAAGCACTTACGGTCAAAGGTTTATACTCTACGGCAAACCACTAAATAAACTTTTTTTTTTGTAGTATTTTTACTTATGCACCCCACATTTCTTAACATATTTCTAACAAATGTTAAATTTATGGGGGATTTTGTACCTTAATGAAATGTTAGTGGAAGATTTGGTTTAGTAGTAATTTGTCAATTTCAATTAATTTAATAAATTAATTAAAATATTATACCACACAGTAGGTAAATATAAAAGAGAAAAACAAGTTTAACATGGTTCAAATTTCGCAATGTTACATTTACAAAACAACGCCAAGAGAAAAATAATCCACTAAAAAATAAATGATTATAAACACCAACAAACTTATATAAAATAAAAACTCTCTTTTATTATTATCGTCGTTGTGTTTAATCATTCTTGGTGGCCTTATTCAATGAGATTCCCTAGCTTTAAAACATCGAATTCCTTTCGATAAATTCAGTAAAATCATTTTTATTGATACCATTGAACTTTATTCAACTAGTACAAATTATTCTCTCGAAGAATGTCTTGTTCGTCCTGTGAATAATAATATAAAAAATGTCTTAATAATACTTACGAAAACTAATCTCTAAATTTATCAAATTAGAAATTATAAACTCATAATTTTCACTAAATTGTTTTCACATTAAAGCATAGAAGAAAATATAAACAACTTAGGAAAATAAATGAAATAAGGAGGAAAACAAAAATCACAAGGTTTTCTTTGTTGTTAGCATTCACAATAGTGGTTGCATAACGAGAATATTATAAATATATATAATAAACTCTAAGCTTTATTTAATGCAATTTTTTATTTTCTAAACTTAAAAAGAAAATTCTCCCTAAATAAGAATGATTATCTCCTAATTAAAATACTTATTTTTAAATAATAATTTTTTTTGAGAGTTGTAGAATTTGTCAACATAAGTTTTCTAATTATACTCAAAATCTATAATTGTCTAAAATATCTAATAATCAGATAAACAGTAAATTGTATAGTTTATTGCAACAGAAATGTATAACAAAAATATGTTGCCATAATAATATCAATTTATGTCATCTCTTTAAATCCTAACAATTAAATCTAAATGTGTTATTGATTTTGATTATAATATTCATAATTAAATATCAATTAAATTAATCATACTTAAACAATTTCGTTGATCTACTGTGACTAATTATGTTATTTTAAAAAATAACCAAATGTTAATATTATCAATTTTAATATAACTAATTAAAAAAAAGAATTAAAAATTATTAATTAAGAATAATTTGGGAATGCTAAGGAGAAAACACTTTTAATTCTTTCGGTTGATATATATATATATATATATATAAGAAAATTACAATTATAAAATATTTTGAACTCAAAGCAATACATATTATCGATTATATTAGATTTTTGCTCTCTCT
>JAXCLQ010000009.1:14777005-14789972 GCA_035584115.1 Cedrela odorata | reverse complement strand
AAGAAAATTACAATTATAAAATATTTTGAACTCAAAGCAATACATATTATCGATTATATTAGATTTTTGCTCTCTCTCTCTCTCTCTCTCTCTCTCTCTCTCTCTCGTTGTCATTGATTCTTTTGTTTTTAAATTTCAATTAACTTTGAAAATTTTATTTTAAAGTAAAAAAATTTGGTATAATTTAAATTTTTGATGGTGAAGAGAAAAACTAAGATACATGGTAGAAAACGACGGTTAAGAAATCAACAGTTTGATTAGAATTATCGAAGTATTAACCATAATTATAAACTAACGATTAGTATCTCTAGAGGTGCTCGTTGAGAAAAAGTACCAATTCATGTGTTTTCCTAATAAAATACCTTTAGTACTTAGCTTACTGAATTTTACAACTACTTTAAGTTTGTTGAAATCAAATACTTGTACAGACAGGTGTTTTAGCGTGAGAAAGTATGGCAAAACGATAGCTAGAGCCCCGAAATTTTATGAAAATTTGCAGGCGAATCCTCAATAGCAAAATAATTAATACCCACCTAGTCAGTTCTCTGTTACCTTTTATTTCAAAATTAATTTTTGACTTAATTTGACCATTTACTATCAATATACTCCCAACTACTGCACTTCTTGGAAAATTTTGAAAATAATATTATTTTATACCCATTTTACATCGAACTCCAAATCAATCTTATCAAGTAGACTAATTTTACAAAATTTAGACAATTTTAAACTTGTGGTCAATTTATACTTAAACAAAAATTTTCCAAATGTAAAACAAATAATTTTCATTCTCACTCAACAACCTCTCTACAATTTTCAATGAGAGAAAAAAGGTAAGTTTGTATTATTATTGAAAATTTTGAATTTTGTTGTTAATTACTTAACGAAAAATTTATATTTGTTGGTCATTTTAAGAAAATTATAATAAATTATAATTTTTTTTGTGGTGGCCAGGAATGGTGGCGGCTGCCGCCGCCATGCCATCCCCTCGCAGTCGCCACCACCCACCCCTTGACCTTCACCAACCCGTCCTTACCGGCAACACCCCTCTCGCTGTTGTCGCACCCCACCGATTGTCGTCATCCACCCCTTACCCAACCACTATCGCCGCTCTACCACAGCTGCGACCACACCCTCGCCCCCTCGCTACCAACCACCCCCCCTCCACCCAGTGCTGTAGCCAGCCCATCGATGGCTACGACCACCCTTTGCCTCGCCGTCGCCCTAATTCAATTTTTTTTAATATATAAAAATCTAGAAAAAATTTTTATTATTTATAAAAATATAAAATTTTCAATTATGTTGGATTAATTGCATCAGAAAATTAAAATTTTTAGGAAATTATGCTAAAAATAACTTGGTTTTTTTTATTATAATTAATTTCATTTATGTATAAAAATTTAAAAGGTTAATAAATTATGTTAAAACTAACTTATTGTTTGTGTAATTTTTACTACAGTTGAAAATTCCAACAAATGACCACTTTCATGGAGAGGTGAGCTGTTTGTCATGATTTGGGATAATATATCATAATAGGGTGAAGTTGACAGTGATGCAAGTCGATATATTTAGACAGACTTGTTTTAGGCACTTCTTATCCATTGAAGATTTATATTATTCACTTATTCTCATACATTATATGTTGTTGCACGAAATTTATGTGAACAACGACAACAATGATATGGTTTCTCATTGGGGGGTAGGTCATTAGTTTTTCACCCATGTATTTTGGGTTGATCACTTGCCTATGCTATGGACATTATCCTACTGTGGATTTGCTTGAGGGCATATGTTTGAGGGATGTGTATTTTGGCAGTCGGGTGTTTATTACTTTAGATAACATTGAGACAGTTTATGACGAATTTGATTTTTCTGCCATACCTGACATAGACGCTGTACGCTTGTCACTTTTTTATATGATTGAGGGGTTTTTGTTCAGTCAAAGAGGCAGAAGGCGTGCTGATTTATGGTTGTTGGATATGTCAAAGGATCTTTTTGTCATGCCTTGATTCATAGATCTGAGTACGTAACAACTGCCATATGTTCGCGAGATACACTTTCCAATAGTATTCGCCATGAATGTGTTAGGCTTCTAATATCCCATTCATCTATATATAAAATTTCATAATATGATATGCACATATATATCTATTTTTGCATAATATTTATAAATATAATATTATTGTTATTTATAACCAAGTAATAATAATAAAGTTTTCAAATCCCTTCTAGACAACATATAAACACAACAATGGAGAACATTGAATACATGATCTCGTACAAATTGCAAGCCTCAAAACTAAGCCTGGGGAGTAGACTGTGACCTCCTCGAAATTTACCTAGTTTGAAAAATATTTTTAAGAAAATAAAACATAAGTATGAAACTTAGAAATAAATGAACAACGGTAATCTGAAAACATAAAAGAGGAGTAAGAGTATCATATTTAAAGTTTAACATTTCACATAAATTTTTAATTCATTCTCTTATAATCAATACATAATATGAAAAATAATTTCATATTTAAAATCTATGTATGATCAAATAAAAGAAACTGGGTCTACTAGGAAACTATCCCCCAAGACATCTCTCGTTGTACATTTGGTTGACATTTCGAGACTCACTAATGAGTTATTTTATATTAATATATAGAATCAATTTATTAAACCTATTCATTAGTATTAGCCTGAATAAGAGGTGCGGTGTAAGATATCACTTAGCTAGTAGTAACCTCCATTTACCCTATATCAACAGGTAAAGACGAAAGTTAGTAACCTCTCCCTTACTTCTTTATCTAATAAGAGCAAAAATACAAAATTCTCGAAACTACATTAACTCTTCCTCTTATACTGCAGAAATATATAACCTCTCCCTTATGCCTTTCCCTAGTAAGGGAGGAACATCTGTAATCTTATTAAGCACTTTACAACAAAACTCAATTTATAAAATTCGTATAACAATCTTTCATTATATTCATCACATTTCAACACAAGGAATTTATTTATCATAAATCATCCATCCACAGAACAATCCACAAATATCCAAACACATTTTTTAAAAATTTACCCTTACTCCAACATATTAATTTCATAATTATAATGCATTCAAAATTCTAAGTTCATAGAACAATAAACGATTTAAAACAGTCCCCAAAACATTTATATTTCAAACCATTTGTCTAAACAATATTTTAGGAAAATAAAATAAATTAACCACTCACATCGATTTTCAAACTTTCATAATTCAATATTATGCATGATCAATTAAACATTTGAATCATTTTATTTAAAAAACAAACTTTGAAAATAAGTTTATCTACTCACCGATTATGGTCAAGCCTATTCGATTCAAAGCGTGGTCAAGGGTTGTGCGGTTGACGATTTACATTATATGACTTTCGTTAGGACTTACAACCATAAATGATTAAATAAATAATTATATTATGCATTATACTTTACCCTAATAAAACTAAAATGGTTTGAGTCACTATAGAGTCTTAACTGAAATTTCCCAAGTCGAATATTGAAATTATTCTAAGTGACATTTTATTGCACAAGGAACAATTTTTTTTGAACTTTCGCTGTACAAAACCGACAACCAATCTAAGCCTAAATTCTTGTTAACATATTTTATTATGAGTCTAGTTTTTGTGACTTTTACAGATTCTAATTCCGAATCTGAATGTTTGAGTTATAAACGAATTACTATGTATGACGTAAAACATGATATGGTGTACGATGTAATAGGGCAGAAAACTTTCGATTTTCGCTGGGAACTCATTTTTGTTCGAATCAACCTGGTTTTTGTTCCCCTATATGTCTAGTTTTCACAGGATTTTATGAACAATAATTGGAGGTTCGAAACTCATTCTATTTTTAATTTACCAAACCCTGTTCAAAAATTCCAACTATCGACATGCATCTAGTTTACATGCAAACTTACTACCCTTTAAATTTACAACCTAGCCACCATAATGACTCATAAACACACTTTAAATTTACATTTTTCAATCATCAAAACATAGCCACAACACTATCATATCAACACAAATTCGCTGCCCTATACCAATCACGCTTACTATTGGCACTTCCACCATAACTACGCATCGTGTAATGTATTATTTTATATCATTTTACATCCAACAAAATCAAACACTGCCCTATAAACAACCATGCACAACCTCTATCATTCCATAACCAATAAATTGCAACACAAAATTTTTGCATACAACCCATACAGAACACAAACCATATTTCTAAAATTCATTAACAATTAAAACTATACTTACCACTCTTTTTGCTGGAAACTAATCTTTCACTCCTCCTCTTCACTTTTCTTCCTCTTCTTCTCCTTCCTTTTTCTCTTTTTATTTCTTCTCTTCTCTTCCCTCTTTCAGTCTCCCTTGTTTCTAAAATTCATTACCAATCCCTCTCTTTCCTTCTCCTTTTCTTTTCTTTCCTCATCTTCTTTCTCTTTTCCCTTTCTCGTCTCCCTTGTTTTCCTTCTTCTTTTACATTTTCTCTCCTTCTCTTTTGTTTCTTTCGTTTGTCTCAATTTTGCTAGATAAATGTAGAGTTTTCAAGATTTTTTTTTCTTGGTGGCTAAAATATAACAATTTTGGGCTTGATCAATAATATTGGGCCTTCATTTAACAAAAGTTTTAGGCTTGAATTTATGCTTACACATGGGTTTGGATTTAGGCTTCATTTTAGCTTGGGTTTTTGGCTAGGATTTAAGCTTAAATATGGCTTGAATTTCCACTAGAATTTGGGTTTGATGTGTGTGTGTATATATATATGCTTACACATGGGTTTGGATTTGGGCTTCGTTTTAGCTTGGATTTTGGGCTAGGATTTAAGCTTAAATATGGCTTGAATTTACACTAAAATTTGGGCTTGATGTGTATCTCTCTCTCTCTCTCTCTCTCTCTCTCTCTCTCTATATATATATATATACAATACTTGGCCCAAAATTAAAATAACAATATTGAAAAAAATTTCAAAGTTTACTTCTTCATAGAATTTCTTACAACTTTAATATTTAATGCCTTAATTCCATGTTAACTATGCATGCGTAACCTTGGTAAATTTTCTCTCACAACCTAATATCTTGAAATTTTGTCATTAATGTAAAAAATCTAGTAAACTTAGTTTATATTGAATTTGCGGGTTCTATAATTCTACCCCTCTAAAAAAATTTTTGTCCTCAAAATTAATAGGATAAGAAGCTTACTCACACTATGGAATAAGTGAGGGTACTGTTATGCCATAGAGGCTTCTATTTCCCATGTAACTTCCTCTATATTACTACTTCTCCACAACTCCTTAACTATTGGTATAACTTATTTCTCAACACCTTTTCCATTTGATCCAATATCTTTACTGGCTACACCTCGAAAGATAAATCTTGCGGAGTTGAACTAGTGGAATTTCAAAAATGTAAAACGGTTCGGGAATGTACTTTCTTAGTAATGGAACAGGGAAGACATTATGAACTCGATCCAATTCTGGTGGCAATTCCAGACAATATGTTACAGTTCCAATTCTTTCTGTGATCTTAAAAGGTCCTATGTATCTAAGATTCAATTTTATTCTGTCTCTAAAATTTGATAGTACCTTTCCAAGGAGCAACCTTTAAAAATACTCGATCTCCCACCTACACTTCTACAGTTTAATTAATGTCCATGAGGATCCATTGTGTTTCAATATACATTTCAATTATCGTGACGATCAATCGTAAGTTAGTATAGTATATACTAGAAGGACTTGACATGGTTAGAAGGGATAAGTCAGAGTTTTAAAGGGCAATATAATCTTGTTGAGATACTTATTGCATTTCAGGTATTTATCACAAATAATTATGCTTAATTTGCAATTCATGTATTTATGTTGTTTTTAATATTATTTGTCATTCATTATAATATAGGTATGGATATACAAGTCTGTGCCTAACTTGCAGAATCATATGGTTAAAAAAAATAAATAATGACATCCCACAGATCTTACTTTGGCGACCCATGAAGGGCTGGTATTAGTTAGCAAGCTGTACAAAGCATTTATTCTCAAAATTAAAGGTAAATTTTTTCACATTAATATAATATAAATAATTTAAATGACACATAACCATTAAAATTTATCTGTATGTGTTTTCAAGTGCCTCGGGTGCTTCCTATGTTAGAGCCAGAGCCAGCCAAGTTAGCTAAACCATACATCGTAGAGTTGTTTCAGATCATTGACCCACAGGGCAAATACGAAAATAATTTATTTGCGACCATGGCATTTGGCAAGCCTGATGCTCGAGTTATAGGTGACCATACCGGAACGGCCGTGGTTTCTAGGACATGATCAATCCAGTTTGTATTTTAAACTATCTTGATTTGTTTGACAATTTAGTGGATTGTGTTGGTGTCTGACATACATAAGATGACTTGTTGTAGGCAGCTCTATCGAGGCACAATCTGCCTTCGTCGACACATTATATGTCGACGTCACATTATACACTCGAGGTACCATTGCATTATTTGTCGGCATCGCTGCATTTATCGCTTACATTGTCGTTGTATTTATCATTCGCACTGCTGATGCTTTTTTCTCACGCATCAGTAGCGCATTTTTTGCTTGTATTGTCATAGCATTTATTGCCTGCACCACTGACACATTTTTCTCCTACATTGTCGTCGCATTATAACGCACATAGATTGCCTTATGATGATGAGTTTAGAAGGAACGTGATGAACCACTTTGATGTGTTGAATACAAATATGTAGGCTTTTAGGCAGGAGTATAAGGACAATATTGGTTGTGATAAAGATAATATTGCCCGAGTTGAAGATAAGGTTAATGCGATGATAGTAGATCTTTGCTCATTTTGTAGTTGTTCACTCAGCCGCAGGTGTCCACTTAGCAGTAGTTGTCACCAATTGTCTCACCCGTTCAGGTAATCATAGTAAAATTGAATAAGTTGTGGTGATGTTAGTTTATACGTATTTATTAAATTGTTTGTTTCTTAGATTGTAATTAGTGTTCAGTTGCAGGCAAAAGATCCACAGTGTGTTACAAGTGATGCACATGTTGATATACAACACAAAACTGCATGAGTTTGATAGGAGAGTTAGTTCGATCGGATATACAAGAAGGGTCCATATGGCAGGAATCTGTACATTAATCCTGTGAAGAGAAGTCATAGAGGCCCTTCCATTAAACTGCTGCCCCAATATCCAGTAGACTTGATTATCGATCCTATGGTGCCATGTCTCAACTATTGTTGGAAGACCCAAATGCTAGTATAGAGACTCGTTCGGTGACATTGACACCACGGTGGCTCATAGTATTTATGATCCGGATGCGCAACTAGAGAATACTGTAAGTGAATAATATATTAATGTATTATAATATTTTTTTCAGCATCTAACTGAAGTGTTATTATTTTGTCAGCACATCGACGAGTATTTGTATTTGATCATGTATCAACAACAGGCATATCCCTATATACTATTATAGGATTGGACAGTTACCTCATCGCATTTATATGAATATATGATGTTGTTAACTTTTGTTGCATTGGCAAAGATAGCTAATTATAGTGTTTTCATCTCACATATAAAGTATTAATTATGCAGACCAAATTACTTTACACATGGCTAGAAATGCATTTTAGTGCGATGCAAATAGTCATTTTTCCACCAGGTTTGGATATAGAACAACACATGAGAGGCAACTTAGATGGAGGTGAGAAGAGCTTGGAGTGCCATTGACTACGTTTTCATTCCTACCTTAGTATATAGTAACTATTGGGTTATATGTGCCGTTGACTTGCATGCCCGGCAGATATTCAAGTACAACTCTGCGTCGCAGGGACATTTTGATAAGGAGATGGATGAGGCAATGAAGCCATTACACATATTGTTACCTTATGTGATGAGATATGCATATATGGGCTATATGATGCAAGGTGGAATGGTGTGAGACAAGTGAACCGTTTATATATTTGAGATTGTCTAATGTGCCCTTTCAGATAATGGGCAGCACCGATTGTGGCATATTTATATATAAGTTTGTAAAGTACGTTATGTTGGGATGAAAATGAAATTTTATCTGAGTCTTGGTGTTGTTGGCGGTTGATTCGGTCGACATTCTACAAATACATATTCTTTCTTTAAAATTTGTAATACTGTATACTTGCCTCATGAATGAATGAGTATATTATGTATAAACGATGCACCCTAATAAGAAATTAAAATGTTTATGATTCCTATGGGCTTTACGAAACTCTCATTGATGTTACTGTAATCGGAGAATCGTAAATTCTCTTTCGATTATTCTAAATAATACCGCATCGAAACATGGGATGACTTTAAATTTCCACTGTAATCAATTGGAAATAGATCTTAAGCTAAAATTTTGATAGAATTTTCTCTTATAAGTCAATTGGGAATAGTTTCTATTGACTTTTTACGGATTGCAATTTCGATTTCAAATGCTCAAGTTATAAAAAATCACTATACACTACGTAGAAATGAGACAGTGTCTAGGATCATAACAGGGCAGCCAAGTTTCGAAACTTTATGAGAACTCATTTCTTGACGAAATGGCCTAATTTTTTTATTAAATTATCCTTATTATGTATAGTTTTCACAAAATTTTACAGTTCAATCATCGGAGGTCTAGAACTTATTATGTTTTTAATTTACTATGCCCTATCCAAAAGTTTCGGCAATTGAAATGTACACTGTCTACATGCAAACTCATTGCCCTATAATTCAACACAATTAAGCCACCATTTTCACGCATTATCACATCTTAATTTCATAATATTTATGCCTCAAACACTGCCATATATATACATAATCGCTGCTATATATAAGCAATATTCATTGCCAATAATTTTCCATCATCACTAACCACATAATTCACTATATACACATCACAAATTAAATTCGAAAAATTTCAGAAAATTCGTAACAAACTAAGGAGTTTTCTTAGCTCTTCTTTTTTTTCCCCTTCTTTTCTTCTTTTCTCCTCTTCTCTTCTCTTTATTTTTCTTTTTTTTTTCTTTTTTTTTTCTTTCCTTTTTTTTCTTCTTCCCTCTCGGTTTCTCTCCTTTCTTGCTCTTTTCTCTTTTTTTCTTCTCTTCTTTCTTTTCCCCCTTTCCTCTTCTTCCCTCTCTATTTCTCCTTTCTCTTTTCTTCTCTTCTTTTCTTCTTTTCTTTTTTTCCTCCTCTTCCTCCCTCACAGTTTTCATCTCCCTTTCTCTTTTCTTATTTTCATCTGTCCTTTCTTCTCTTATTTTTCACTTTGTCCTTTCTTCTCTTCTTTTCCTCTTTGTCCTTTTTGCTCTTCTTTTCCTCTTTGTCCTTTTTGCTCTTTTTTCCTCTTTATCCTTTCTTCTCTTATTCATTTCCTTTCCTTTTCTTCTTCTTTTCTTCTTCTTCCCTTTTCTTCTTTCTTCTTCCTCATCCTCTCTCAATTTTCCTTCCCTTATTTTTTCTTCTCTTCTATTTTCCTTTCTCTTCTTTCTTCTTTTCTTCCTTCTCTTTTTCCCTCTTGTTTCTTCCTTTATCCCTTTTTCTTCTTGTGTTTTCTTAATTTGTCTAAATATATGTAGAAAATTCTAAAATTTGTGCCCCCATTTTTAATAGTTTTGGGCTTGGATTTGTGCTTGAATTTGGACTTGAACTTGGGCTTAGTAATAGTTTTGGGCCATAAAGTTTAATTTTAGTTTATTGCCCCACATTTATAACAATTTACATATTTTCCTTCACTATTCATAAATTAGCACATTGACCCCTCAAGTTTTAAATTTTTTTTTCATTCTAGTCACCGATATTCTATAGTACTTATTATGAAAAAATTTCGAGCCATTACAAATATTATTCCGATATTTTGGTTGATGACAATTTAATTATTTATTGTAAAAAATAAAATTCTTGGTTAAGACATGCTAGCGCATGTAAGCGTGAGAAATGTTTCGGTAATAATTCGGATATCGTAAATATGATTTATGGAAATATGGAGACTTAGAAAAGATATTTTGTCATAAGGATATTAATAAATAAGTTGTTTATTTATTAATGATTAAATAATTATTATTTGATCAAGTGGATCCTTGGTTGACAAATGGCACCATCTGATGTTGTCATGTGTCAAATTTTTGATTAGATCTTATCCATTCATTTTGAATCAATGAATGAGATTAATTCTTTAATTATAATTAAAGAAATTAAAGAAAAGGTAAATATCTTTTTGCAATTAATGTTTGAAAGTCAAACATTGTAAGGAAATGATGATTACACTTTATTATTATATATATATATATATATATATGATATAATATTAAATTGTCATTATTACATTTTATATTATATTGTGTAATAATAAAATGTCTCTCTCTCTCACTCTCACTCTCACTCTCACATTTAGCATATATATATATATATTAAAGTGTTTAATATTGATATATGTTAAGATATTTTCCATTCATAAAATGAATTAATGGAAATTGAAATGGATTTTAGAATCCATTGGTGAACCTTTGACACTTGTATCCATTATATTAATTTGATTAAATTGATTGGATGAAAACAAGTGTACATGGAATTGAAATTGTAATATCAATAGTCTTCTTCTCCTTCTTCTTGCTTTGATGCCATTGTTGAATGAGGTGTAAGTTTTTGTTTTGAACAAAATTCATAAGGAAGAAAGAAAAGAAAAGAGAGAAAGAGGAAGAAGAGAAAAGGTGTGAATTAGTTTCATGAGTTTTCTTTTCTTCCGTATGAACAAGTAGAAGTTTTCAAAGGATAAAAAATTTTGCATTAACTTGGTAAAGTTGATATATTTGTTCAAAGTCTCTTAACACAAATCTGGGTAATCATAACCCGTTGTAATCAACCCAATGTATGGATATGTCCAGAAGCTAACTGGAAATAGAGCAGCTTATTCTGGGTATCAACTTATTAAAGTATGTGTACTTTATTTATGTTGATATTTTGTTTAAAATATTTAAAATTTAAAATATGTATATGTACATGTAATAATATCCCAAATCTGAAAATATTACCGGCAGGTGATGGATCCTACCAATCACTATGAGCCTCTGACAAACCCTATTATAAAAACTTAACTTTAACAACTAAATATGACATCCATGCACACATGCAATTCTAAAATGGGCTTCTTGCCCGAAACCATGCACACACACAAACACACACACACACACACACACACACACACACACACACACATATATATATCAGCTATATCAAAGTTTACACATATTATATGTACATGTACATGATTTCAAAATATAACAAAATGTTGACTACATGCTGCTTGAATGTAAGAATCCCTACTATGCATGATAGACTTGACCACACTAGTGACTAAAGCCATCTTCCTTTTCCTTGCACGTCTCCACAAAAAAGTCAGTCATGGCTCATTAAATGGACAGTCCAGCAAAATTGGGGAGTGAGGGGGGTCAAATCTTTTGAAATACCTAGTAAGTGGAGCTAAAAATATTTAAATTAAATCATTAGAAAATAAACAAATAATCTAAAATAAATCTTGTTATGAAAGTTTACTGAACTAAAATAAAAGTAAATCATATTCAAACTTTGCCACATTTAAATCTCTTTTTTTAAAACTGAAAACATCAATACACTATGCTCGGGAATGTATCATTCGGTCGTTTAAGTATACTATGCCCAAAAATGGGTCATTCGGTCATTATAAAGGGGAGGAACCAGGAGCGTCCCCTTGATTCTCCTATCTACGATTTGTGCATGCGTTATCATGTATCTGGAAGGGTCTATAAAAGTAAAACAACATCTCAAATATCTTCTTTAAAGTACTTTTCTCAAAACTAAGTATTAAAAAAAAATTATAAAGAGAGTAAGTACTACACTTATAAATTTAGAGCGTGGCCAACAAAGTTATGGTGGCGTCAATGGTAGATCCTATTGTCGATGTACAAACGGATATTTTGTTAGAATAATGACTTTTCATAATTATACAACATAAGTAAACAACAAGTTATTTATCATCTCTATTGATAAATTGGGGTACCTAGGATCTCTACAGATTTTACGGAATCTGATTCGAAGTTACGAAAGTTAATAAATTACCAAAACAGTTTCTGCCCTTTAATATGCAAATTCACTGAACATACAGTAATTTTAAAATTTCATTACGGTCATTCGATATAGAATTTGGAACTGAAATTTTTATAGGACATGATCCCATGTGTCTAGTTTTAGATATTTTTACGGATCTTGATTTCATTAAATAAAACTCAAGTTACGGCCAAATTAGTAACTGGTGTGTAGGGGATTTCATTCCAGGTCTCACTACTAAATTACCATATTTAAAAATTCACTGCCATCACATGAAGTCATGAAAAATTATGAAGTTTAATTATGTTATACTTAGGTGTGTCTAGTTTACACTAGTTTTTATGGTTCATCATTTTGAGTTATACAACTCAAGATATGGTCCATTCTTTACACCTTACTCAACCATAATTTCTGCAACAAGCATGCCAAATATATGCATCCAATTTTTGCCTTATACCTCCATGCACGACTAGATCCTAACTTAACTTATTTTAAGCCTTGAAACATGTACTTTTATGTCCCAAGACATATTCAAATTGGGTCATACTTACCTATGCATCAAATACATTACTAATACACATATTGAGTTGCCATACATATATATTCAAATGTAACACACCACCCTCTCACCAATTTATCCCAATTAAGTTAAACACTAACTATATCTTTTTCTTACATCAATTAGTGATTTAACATCCCTTAAACCTACTATCTTAGGCTGGCCTCTCCATGGTCAAATCAAAATTCATACATTATCATGCATCTACGCATTATTCATGACAACTACAACACCATTCATCATATCTTCACATCATTACATCAAACCTCATCATCATTTAACATCCAAGCATTTAGGGTTTCATAAT
>JAXCLQ010000009.1:14750032-14776905 GCA_035584115.1 Cedrela odorata | reverse complement strand
ATTTGAGGAAACTTTGGATAGTCATAAATAGAGATAGAGTGAGCACCTCGTATGAAGGGTATCATAGTGAGGGGAGTGTAAACATGTGGTTTCCGGACACTGATCTGGGTCTTGGAGTTTCTGAGGAAGTTAAGAATAATGCACTTAAGGGCTTAAGAGTGAATGGCAAGGGAGTGAATCAAAATAAACTTGTGGTCCGGCGTATATACTGGATAAAGAGGTATAATAATGTTTTTAGAATCATAAAGAATTGGGCGAGAAGGGTGAATGGAAGCTTAAGAGGTAAGAGTAGTAGGAGAAGACCGATGATATTGGCACCTTTTCCCTCCAAGGTAGGAAGGTCTTTTGACCCACTAAAGATAGTGAGGGACCCAAATGACTAGTGGAGTATTGGGCCTAACCTTACTAAGTTGTTTTATAAGTAGATTTGTATATACACTTTAATCTTTTTGTAGTTGTAACCTTACTTTAATTATGTGGATTATCCTTTTTTTGTATATATATAGTTACCCTTGTAAAAAGAATTGTAAAATTTCTATAGTTAATGTAAAAAACGATATTATTATATGCTTGATATAATAAATGGCGTGATATTGTATTATAACTTTACATTAAGGAATTGTTAAAATATAATTTTGCATTGAGGAAATTGTTAGATTATAACTTTGCATTGAGGAATTGTTGGATTATAGTTTTGGTATTGAGGAATTGTTGAATTATTTTATATTTATTCCTTAGTATTATTATGTTGGAGATATGCTATAGAACCAATCGTGTCATACGATTTAAGGATATCATTCTATGTATATATATTTCTGTAATTAATTATAAATTAGTTTACGATTAATAAAATGGCTATTATATCATTATGCATGTTTAGTTGCTGATTTATATTGTATATATAAAATGTAGAATGAGATTCCGTGATGTATTATAATGTCAAGACTCTTTCTATAAAAGAGTTATAGATATGAGTACAGAGTCTATGATTTAAGTATATTCAAATCAGTTCTCAATTGAAGTAATGTTATATAAGAGTATGACATTGCATGACTGGCATGTTTGATGCTGCCAAAGATTAGTATTGGATACTGATAGTTGAGTGACAAGTCTCATGTCACAAGAGCATAAACTAGGTAATACTTTGGAGAACGTGTTACTGAACGTGACTAAATGTGACGAATCACATGGGTGATTATTCATAGTTAATGATACGTCACACAGCCATACTAGTATACTGCTAGTTCTATAACCTGAGGTGTCACGGATGCCCTCTGCATTGAGGCACATCGTTCACTTGTGTATATAGCACTGGGCTAGCCATGCCTAGTGAAAGAAGTTTTCTGGCAATGTGTTTAAGTATATGAGGACAAGTGATGACCAAGATGGAATCTGCTAACTCAGATATTAAAGCTTGAGATCCTAAATTGAGCAGTCATACGCGGAAATTAAAGTCTTTGGCCAAAGTATGTGTGTTCAGAAAAGTATTTTGCAGATGTACAAATCTTATATATGATTGAGGTTATGATGCTATGATTGAGTTAGGGGTTTGACGATACCATGACCCACACTCGATTAGAAGTCGACAGTAGAAGAACTTTACTACATACAAGTACGATTATATGGGTTTATCTAGTATATTAATTCATCTGTGTCTAGGGTTCATGACATCTTGCTAGAGGTCACTCATGATCATTGGAACTTTAGATACAAAGAGTTGTACCGAAGAGATACTAAAGAGTTAGTATCTACCCATGTCCGGCTCATAATGAACCCAGGGGATCACACACATTAGTCTATCACTTGATAATGATGGTAATTGCTATTATACAATAATCATTAATTAGTTAATGATATTGTTACAATACTTTGATCATATGGTAATTTGATTTTTTATTATAAAGAATATATTTTTAAGCTAGGACACACTAGCACCCGTATGTGTGGGAAGTGTTTCGGTAATTTATGGGATAACGTAAATATGATTTACGAATATTTTTATATTAATATATATAGGTATAATACTTTAATATTATTAAAGTAATCATATAATATTATTAAAGTAATAATAAAATATTTAAGCTATCATTACATATATTTATATTATTAAAGTAATAATATAATATAATATAATATATGTCTATGTATATATATATATATATATCTTATAATATATATTAATGTATTAATTTGATTAATATATATATTATATTATAATATTAATTTGATTAATATTAAATTTAATAATCAATCTAAGCTTGACATTTATGTTTTTCAAATGAAGAAAAAGCAATTAGAGGTGTAATACGTGTAAGCATGAATTCAAATGATTTTGAATTCAATTTGAACTTTGCAACATACATGGCATTAAATCATTTTTGAATGAAAGAAAAGCCAAATGCAAACCTTATACGTATGGAAGAGAATTCAATTTGAAATTGATTTACTAAAGGCATGAGTGATGCTACCTTTTTATTATAAAAACCATGAGCTTATTTTTTTCAACGTGTAATGGATTTTTAACTAAGAGCTCATTTACTAAAGGCATGAGTGATGCTACCTTTTCATATTAACAAACCGAGAGCTAATTTTCTAAATTGTGATGCTACTTTTCCATTAACAAGAACCGAGAGCTTCATTCTTGATTTAGCTTGGTTTTTGCTTTATTTTTGAACAAGGAACAAAAGGAAGAAAGATGCATAAAAAGGAAAAGCTTAAGTGTTTTTCAAGATAGCATTATTTTAGTGAAAATGGTGTATGCTTTATGAAGCATAAGAGAGAAAAATTAAGATTGGGTTAGTGAAGCTAATATCAATTGCTTAGAAATCCCATCACGAAATTGAAACCGTCTTTTCTAATCTGACATGTGGATACACTTGGAGGCAAGTGGGGAGCTTGACTTGCTTTTCTGGAAAATCAATTTGAAGAAGTATGACTTCTAATCTTTGTTTTTTATGTTTAAATGTTTAAAATTTTAAAACATGCATAGGTACATGTCGTGGTCCTTTGGGAGCTTTCGGCATGGTCTATGTGATTGCCGTAGCTTCCTTGCAGCAGTTGTGCGCCCGAGAACAGATGCTGCGCTTTGCGACTTCGTTGCATCCCTAACCATTCAAGTGGTATTTGAGCCACGTGATGTGTATATATGCATGTTTTAAAATATGTGTTGGGAGTTGATTATGTTCATATGATGTTTGTTGTGGCCTTGGAAATTGATAATATGGAATTATCATTATATATGCCCTTAATGTTATTATGTGATAATAATATTATTAAAAGCATGAGAATTTGGTTTGTTATGTTTTTAAGAATATATATGTGTTAATACAATATATTAATTTGATTAAATATTGTGTTAATATGTATATGAATATATTGGGTATATTTGAGAGCATGAAAATGTTAAGTTTGATTTAGAAAATATGACATGCTAAGAATGAATAATTTAATGTGATTAAAATATTTGTTGCATGAAAATATATGTACAAGTATTGTATGTATTTTGGATGTTGTTTAATTATGAGATAAATTAAATTTTGTGTTAGTATGTTAATGCATGTGTTGGTGTTTTGATTATGTATTTGTATTTAATTTGATTAAATTATAATACCATGTCAAAATACATAAGATACATGTATAATTGTATTTTTGAAATATGATCATAATAAATAATGTTTGATATTATTTAATTAGAAATGTCATGTAAACATTTGTAAATGATTGCAAAAATAATTAAACATTTCCTTAGCCACAACTTACATAAGTATTAATTTGATTAATATATTTTTGTTACCAAAAATTTAATTTGTTGAAACTAAAATTTTTCAGGTTTAAAATTGTTTCGATTGAATAAAAATAATAATAATTATACTCTAAATTAAAATTAAATTGAATGATGAGTCTAATTTATTTTAATTAAACTAGAATTAATAGAATTCTAGTGGGGGTAATAATACGAACATAAATCGATAAATTGATATTATATCAATTAAAAAAAAATTTCTCCAATAAATGTTGTTAAGTTATTAAAATGAGACTTAAAATTAAAATCTCCCTCATATAATATTATGTTTAATCCTTTCAATGCAGTCAATAATTATTGTCATCTTTGATGGGACAACTCAATATCTGTTAGGTGAGGACTCTCACGGAGTGTTGTAGTCTATCTAACCTGTTTTTTAATAGGGGGTCTTTGGCTTCCAATATTTGTTAGATGAGAGATTTGATTTCATTCCTATTCAAGAAAAGGCGTTGGGTTTAACCTAACTAGGTTGAGGCACTAATATTTGTTAGGTGATGTGTCTTTTCTTAGAGGAAGATTAATCATATCTTATAAAGAGTTACAAACATAAATGAGTTTCTTACTCATTGGGCTTGCTTAACCAATATCTGTCTTAGTAGGAGAATAATGAGTAACCCTTTTCTCAAATCAATATGAAGAAGTATAACTTCTAATCTTTGAATTTATGTTTAAATGTTTAAAATTTTAAAACATGCATAGGTACATGTCGTGGTCCTTTGAGAGCTTTCCGCACAGTCCGTGTGACGGCCGTAGCTTCTTCGTGGCGGTCGCGCCCATTGCCTCTCGTTGCGCCTCTGCTACATTCTCAACCATTCGTATTATCCATACATTTAATTCTTAATAATTAATAAATAAACACATTATTAATTAATTATTATGGTATTATCATAATACTCTCTTACATAATTTATCATAAAACTATTTTATTGAATTTACTATAATATCCTTGTATATAATATTTTATAATTAAGCGTTCCAACACTTGAAATACTTCTCAAATAAGTTCCTTATCAATTTAGGTGTGACTCAATAGGTTTACTATAAAATCGGCAGTAGATGTATATCAAATTATGAATTAAATTTTTTAATTCATTTGATATTTCGTTAATCATCTCATGATTAATAAAATGAATTAAAATTTTAATTCATTTAATATTTAATAAATCATCTTATGATTAATTAAATATGTCTACAAACCAAGATTGACATCTAACAATGTATCATGACCACTCGAATTATAATGAAGTAACAAGTTTCAACATGAACTTTTCCATAATTAGTTTCTGTGCAATTCAATCATTACATCATACTTGCTCTAATTGGATCAAGGTCATGGTTAACTGTCAAAACCTCTATATCTAATACTATGTATAATGAACATTAAGATCATAACTGGTTTAGTATATTGTCATTAAGAACCCTTTCTCAATCCTACACTTCACCTTGGCTAAGGATTTCTTGAATCATATCTCTATCATTCACATAGAGCATACTCTTATAATGTACTAAGGGTGACAAATCCTTTATTTAATATTTACCTATCTCTAGGAGTATTGTACCATACCCAATAACTACCTGTAATGAACCTTCTTGAGTTAGTATCAAAGTAAAACATTTCACCCACAAGATAACTATGATATTCTCAAGTTTAAGGATCACTTACACTATTGATATGAAGAATGTTCAATTGGCAGTAAAGTACAATTACCATTTAGACATTTCTACCGTGAGTTAATTCAGTGAATTCATTCTCTAATAAGCACTTACACACTTGCTTTAGTGTCACCAAACAAGTGGTCTATGAAAACAACCATATTTTTAACAAATAGACATAATGTGTACTAGTCTATCCGGTACAATAAAGGTCCCACTTCACAATATGATTGAGAATGTTTAAGAATTATATATCTAATATATCTATCTCATAAGTATGATTTCATCATAATTACATATATATTACAAACATTCTATGGACTATCATTATACATGTAAATTAATGATTAAAGAATTTGCCATAAAATATTCATTTCATTACTAAAAGAAAAGATTTATAAGAGATAATGTTTATCACAACAACTTGTGATTGGCTTGCAAGGCATAACCCTTACACACGTTGCATGCCAATGTCCCCAGCATTTTTTCCATCTGAAGACTTTACTACTAAGAATTGGCACAATTGGTCCACTTTTTGATTGAACCCAGTCACCTTACGATCAATGATATCCTCATTGTTGGTCAATAATGGAGATGACACCTTTGCAGCTGAGAAAACTACACCAAACAACCTTAAATATGTGGATACCATCAACTAGAAGGTTGAAGGACTATGTAGCCCAATTTAGGTTTGGTATCTTATCAACGTTGTTGACCACATAGAGATAAACATGGTTGATGCATGAGGTTAATGTAAGGCAAAGAAGGGTTCCTATCTAGAAGAGGGTGAAAGTGATTTTGAAAGTGTCATCAGCAATATGGGAATTTTCTAGTAAATACACCACATGTGCAAAATTAGCGCCACAATTTTACAATTTGTTCATCCTCCCCAGTCAACTAAATAGAATTGACACTATCATAAATGCCCATAATACGAGTAAAAATATATGGACTTAACTTAAATTACTTTCCATGAACTGTTATGGTTCTGCTTAGTGTATCAAATTGGTTGACAAGCCATCCGCATAAATGTCGTTATAATCTCCCACATATGAGTTGAAGAAGGATGTTAAACCCAAGTTGCTAGACTACCATTTTTTGTTCGGCAAAAAATGTTGCTATAATTTTCAAAAATTGTTATGAAGCACATTGAGAAGGGATGATGTCTCTATCTGTTGTTACCTCACCATCAAGAACATTACTTTAGCTGGTGGGTACTACTGTTGGTTGATGCATTCTCCATTATCTAGCCTTCTCTTCTGTGAAGAGATTAGTAAAATCCTCTACCACACATTTTCGAAACTACAAAACCAAACAAACAATTCACCAAAAATCTCGAAATTGATGCAACAGTACACAAACATAGCATGATGTTTAATTAAAAAGGGAAAAGGAGGTGGAAGCATGTATCCTTACAAATAATTTATCCAGGCAAGGTCAAGCTGATTGTTTGGTTTGTACACTGCGTTCCTTTGGCTCAACCTCCCTAGGAACCTTCTTAATTGTCCTCTTTCTTTTATGAGATGTCGTCATTGATGATTAACAATATTCAATCCCAAGGTTTCATTGCCTGAAAGTAGGGTAAGACAAGTATAAATTACATAAAAACAAATAAGGAAGAAATGTTAGCCTATTTTGTAGTCAATATTTGCTCATGATGGCACATTACTAACATGAGATAAGAATTATAGAGAACCAAAACTAACTTTAATTTCAACCCAATTGAATCGAATGAACTCACAACTCACCTTTTACTATTCTAACACAGCTCCATAGTTCATGACCAGCAATAAATCGTTTTCCCTCCAATTTTATTTCAATTTGGAGCTTAAAAAAACACTTTCCATGCAAAAAATCAATAACTCTTGGAATCAAGCTATAAGTTCATACTAACTTTCAGAAATTGATAATTGAATTCCGAAAAGACACCTATTATGCATTACATAATCCTTGCTTACCAAAATGAAGTCTCCAAAAACACCTGTATTTGACGAGGCAACTGGTTCACTATCAACTGCCCGTCGTGGTGCAAAAAATGCAACTCGATGTCAAAGCAACTATGCGACACAAGTTTAGAGGCAAGTTTTGAGATTCAAATGTCACATTAAGGTTCGAGTTTGTTTTGAGAGAGAGATTCAAAAATTTTAAAATTTGATTTAAGTAAAGACACAAGATTCAAATTGTTTCATACATTATTAACATATACAACATCATTTATCATACAAACATAACAATAACAGTTTTACATTTCGCATTTTCACCTAGTTCAACGAAATGGATTTCCCCAAATAAGCAGTGCCTAATGATGTCAACAGGACATCGTGGTGTAACAATTCAGCTTCATGCAGTTGTGAACGTGTGGCAAGGGTTTAGAGAGAAATGCTAAGATTCAAATGTCAGCTTAAGGGTTTATTTTTAGACAAACTTAGAGATTTTGTGGTGATTGTGAAATGAGAGTGTTGCCACAGCTGCTAAAATGAAAGAGAACAAGTAGAAGATGTAGTGTAGAAAGAGTGAAGAAGAAGAATCGTTGGTAGGGATGGCAAAAAAGCCCAAGCCCGGCCCGGGCCTTAATGGGCTTGAGCCCGGCCTAGATAAAAAAAAAAAAAAAAAAAGCAAGCTTAGGCTTTAATTTCCAAGCTCGTACTATTCTGGGCTTAAACCCGGGTATTATTATAGATAGCAGAATGTAACTTGACCAGGATTGAAAAAAAATAAATTTATTTATTTATATTATTTTAAATTAATTTTTTGGTAGTGTAATTCCTAAAAAAAATAATTTTTTGTATTTTCAATTGTTTACATTTAATTTTATGACTATACTTTTGTATTTTTATACTTCTAGTTGATTGAAAATATATATTAGATATTTGGACTTATATAGTTGTATTGTATATTAATAATTTAATATAAATAATGTTGTTAATTTTTAGAATTTTAATATATTTTAATAGCATTTTTTACTTTAAATAGATTGTAAAAATTTTAAAATTTAATATGTTTACGAATATTTTATTTTATTTTTTAAAAAAATTAAAAAAATTTTAAAAAAAATTCGAGCCTGTTAAAAGTTCATCCTGACCCTAGCCTAAACCCAGCTTGAGTCTCATTTGGATCGGACTTTGGCGGGCTTGAGCTTTATGTATCCATTGCTGGGTCAGGCCTGGATTTTGTCAAGCCCAGCCCAATTACCATTCCTAATCATTGGGTTTGGTTAACGCAATTAACACTATTTGGTTTTGTTGGTAGCCAGTTTCTTTCATTTAAAAATTGTTAATTCGTTTCAACCGTTGGATCAAAATTAAATCAATTCAACGATTTAAACGGCTTCGATGTAATGTTACCTGACTATAAAATAGCCAGACCCTTATTTAATTTAAATCTATTTAAATATATAAATGTTGCCTAAATGACAAATTTACCCTTACTATTAACAATTCACGAAAGCACCTAAGGAATTGGGCGAGCGCTGATGATTTTCGAACGTGTTTCCAGTAAACTTATATTTGTCAAAACATGATAGGGTAAAATGAACTTAATCATTTTTTTTTAGTGCATATATGTGTGTGTGTATATATATATATATGTTTTCGTATTTCTAAATAATAGAAAACCTCAAAATACACGCAACGAGTCCAGATGCAACGATTCCAGATTTACAAGCGGTAATTAGCGCGTGAATTGAAAAATTGATTTCCCACAAGATTCATGCCCGAATTTCGAAACCTAGGGTTCTCCGGCAATCGATGATGACGGACATAGCAGGAGGAGTGGCGTTGAAGGTACTCTCATCGCAAGAGTGGGAAACTTTGATTGAAGACTTCCAGCACGGCGGTGCACGCCTCCAAAGATGGACCTCCGACTACCAGATCCCTTCACTGGTAGAGCTAGCTCTCACCACTCTCCTTAAAAAAGACTTTCCTCAAAAGCTCTCTCTTATAATATTCCTTGAAGAATTCTGTCTCACTTTTTTCTCCTATCCCAAACCCCAAAACCCATCTCTTGATCGACTCATTGAAACGCTTTCTTTCATAGTTCAATCTCCAGTTGATAATTTCCACATTACTTATGGCTTGAAAGACCAATTAATGATCTCAACAACTTCTATTTTAATATCAGTTGATGCGTTTCAGGTATTCGATATTCGTTATATAGAAAAAGTTGTTGAATTGTTGTTAACTGTTATTAATCGACCGAATCACGGATTGGACAGACACACTAGGGCCATAGCTGGTGAATGTTTGCGTCAGTTTGAAGTTTATTATCCTTGCTTATTTTCTGATATTGCTGGTCACTTATGGACTTTGTGTCAAAGCGAGAGGACTCATGCTTCTCAGTCTTACATATTGTTGTTTACCACTGTCATTTATAATATTGTCAAGCACAAGCTGAATGTTCCCATTTTGAAGACTTCCGTGCCTTTAGTTCCGTTTAGCATACCCCAATGGATGCTGGGTTCAAATTCGGGGTTGAATTATAAGGAGTTGAGGAGAGCAATGGCTTTTTTGTTGGAGTGGACGCAAGTCTTGACTCCATGTGGAATGTTGGAGTTTTTAAGAATGATAATGCCGGTGGTCGTAGCTTTGGAGTTGCAGCCATCTATGCTGAAGGTGCAGTTTTTTGGGATGATTTATTCATTTGATCCTGTATTGTGTCATGCTGTTTTGACGATGTATTTACACTTTTTTGATGCTTTTGATGGGCAAGAGTGCGAGATTGTCCAAAGGCTCATGTTAGTTTCAAAGGAAGCACAACATTATTTGGTTTTTCGCTTGCTTGCGGTGCATTGGTTGTTAGGTTTATTGAATAAATTAATGTCTAGTAGAGAAGTTGGGAAGAAGAATTCTATCCTTGAGTTGGTTTTGAGGTTTTATCTGAGCGTTTTTGATCCACTTGCTTTGAAAGCCTTAAAGCTTGATTTGCTTACATTTTGCACCATTTTTCTTGATATTTCGAGATCAGAGAGCATTTCAGATGGGGAAGTTGGGGATGGAAAGTCTGTGATGAAGCTTTTTGAAGACAGTCTTGTATCTGTTTCAGCTTTCAAATGGTTGCCTTCCTCGAGCACAGAAACAGCAGTGGCTTTCCGCACCTTTCATAAATTACTGATTAGTGCATCATCTCATTTTGACACTGATCCTTCTACCACAATAATTCTCATGAAGTCTGCAATCTTCCATGCTTTACAGGTACTTTCAGTTTATCCATTTGCTCTTTCATTGTTTTGTTCATGAAGATTACCAATTGGTGTTTTAGAGGGGACATATACGTTGCTAGAGGATTAGGTTGCATTTAACTTCTCTATTTTGTGAAAAGTATAATTTAGTGGTGAAGAACTAGCTACACTTTATGCATCTCCGAAGCATAAACCAAAATACTACTGACATGGTAAGATTCTCAATTATTATTAAGTAGAAAAATATGCCTACAGAGATCTGTCCACTTTAAAATCGATGATTGCTGCACTATTTCTTTGGGCACTTATCTTCCAGATGATTCACAAAACTACTGACCTTTTTTTTGTTACTATATTAGGACCCAAAAGCTTAAACTAATATACGCTAACATATGTTACAGTCTCATACCCATACTTGAAACTTTTACATAAAACTTGAAACTCTTAGCACAAATGTTGAAACTTTAAATTGAAAAATCTAATACAAAACTCAGAATGTTAACGCAAAACTTGAAATGTTTACACAAAATTTGAAATCTTATTGTGTAGTAGTGAATCCATATTATTTACGCTCTAACACATATATTATAGAGTTCTTAGATGTGATATCTATTTTACTTTGTCTCTTGGTATTCTTACTATTTATATTTGATAAGAAGCATTGCTTACATTCCTCAACAAACACTTTTTTGGTCAGTTTACGGTATCGGAATGATGCTCTGCAAGTAATTCTCTATTTTCTTGACAAGCACTCTTCAATAGATCGTTGGATGAATATTTTAAAAGGTTTGGGAGGGTTTTGTATAGGTCCTTGTCTCATGGAGAGGCCAAAGTTAATGCCTTATTGCCGAATCTATAGGATCATTTTACATAGTAATTAAACATATTAGGCTTGACATGCATTTTGGGAGCGTCTCATATATATTTTAAAATAAATTTATTTGAGGGAGTTATTATTATTATTGTTATTGTTATTGTTATTATTTATTTTATTTTTTTTATTATTATTTTTATTTTGACCTTTTCATTGTCTTCTACATTTTACATCTGACATTTCATCTCAAGTTGATTCATGCAAGAAGAGCTGTAAGAAAAGTTTCTTATGCAATATAATGATTAAGGATTTCTCTAGGTAAGAGAATGTTAATCTCACATAAAAGTTGTGCATTATTTGTGTTGAATAACTTGTTAACTAAAATTCTTTAATTTCCACCAATGACAAGGTTCCAAACATGGTTTTATTTTTGGCTACTTTGAAGCTTTACTTGGAGAAAGAAGATTTCCATTCTTAAAGTGATTTGGATAGATGTGCGATCAATTATTTTCTTCAATGCTACATTGGTAACATTGATGACAAATAATCTGTGAACATTGACTAGGAATAGTCTGCACCAAGTGATCAAGTTATTAATGGTTTTATGGTTCAATTTTGAGGATTAGATGACTGACTTTTCTACTGGAGTGGAGATTTTTTAAACAGATTCTTTCTTGTTAATTTATATTCATTGTATAGGAAAAAGAAATCAAAAGATATACTAAGAGGTGAACGAACTGTCCACAATAGGATTAAAGAAAACCCCAAAATCTACTTTTTTATCTAGGTACAAAACGAAAAGGGCTCTATCTATAACATTATTAATGGGAAGCTCCAATTGCCTAATTTCTTTTTATTATTATTTCCTTGGGAATTTACATGGAGGTTCTATTTATTTTATGTTAGCTGATTTTATTTTATGTTATTTTTTCGTTCTTTTGCTGGTGTTCACTAATTTTTATGTTTACAACTTCTATTGTTCAGGGGATGCTAGTTGACATGACATTGGACTTTCAGAGATTGGTTCCGGTTATTGTTGCTTTCATTGATCGCTTGTTAGCTTGTCAAAAGCATCGTTGGTTGGGAGAGCATTTGCTTCAAAAGATTGATGAGCATTTGCTTCCAAGAGTTATCATAGATTATAAATTAGTTTCTTACTTCCCAATATTTGATAGAATTGCTGAAAATGATACAATACCTCCACGTGGATTGTTAGAGCTGCTCACCAAGTTTACGGCTTTTCTTGTTCAGAAACATGGCCCTGACACAGGACTGAAATCTTGGTCTCAGGGAAGTAGAGTGCTTGGAAATTGCCGAACTATGCTGATGCACCATCAAACTTCTAGATTATTCATTGGACTGTCTCGGCTCCTTGCATTCATCTGCCTTTATTTCCCTGATTTGGAGATCCGTGATAATGCAAGGTGCGATAAAGAGCATTCTTTTTGTTTTTTTGATATCATTTAATGTAATTTTCATTGCTTTTGGCATTAGTTGCAGTTTACTAATATTCTTATTATGAATAAGAAAATTGGCATACTGAAGATGGATCTAAAAGCAGAAAATTTTTTAGTCTAGGCTCACACGTTTGGCTTCTTCTCATTGATCCCGAAATTTTGCAGGATCTACCTGCGACTACTAATTTGTGTACCAGGAAGAAAGCTCAGAGGCATACTGAATCTCGGAAAACAACTGCTTGGTGTTGCACCATCTCCGCATTCCAGTTCATTCTTCAATGTTCAGTCTCCTCGACACTATCATGATATCAAGAAATCTAAGAACATTTCATCTTATGTTCACCTTGAGCGGATGGTACCATTGCTTGTCAAACAATTTTGGTCCTTGTCTTTATCAACTTTGGGTAATAAATCTGGTTTTTCAGATAGCATTAGGTACACTGAGCCACCAATTGATGAAAGGGAACAGGATGGCAATATTGATTATCAGATGATGTCTGAAACAGAAAAAATTGATCAACCACTTGAACCTTTACGTGTAATGGATTCAAAGATTTCAGAGATATTAGGAATATTAAGGAGGCACTTTTCTTGTATTCCTGACTTTAAGCATATGGCAGGTCTTATGGTTAGAATATCGTGTAGTTTGAGATTTGAATCTGAGCCTTTCAGTCGCTTGTGGGGAGCTGATTCCTCTATGAGTGTAACAGATGGAGTAGACGCCCTTCCTGCTATATATGCCACTGTTCTCAACTTTTCATCGTCGGCACCATATGGCACTATTCCCTCATGTCGCATACCTTTTCTTCTTGGTGAACCAACAAGAAAGGGTTGCTTTTCTGATGAAATGGTTTTGCTGAAAGAAGTTCCTATAGAAAATGGTTCTGAAGAAAAGGAAAGTTTTCGAGCTCCTGTAACAATTGATTTGGAACCACAGGAACCAACACCTGGTCTTGTTGATGTTTTCATTGAGACAAATGCAGAAAATGGTCAGATCATATATGGTCAACTTCAGAGTATTACAGTAGGCATAGAAGACATGTTTCTCAAGGCTATGGTCCCAACCAATATTATAGAAGATGAAATACCTGGATATTACTCAGATTTGTTCAGTGCTCTTTGGGAGGCATGTGGTACCTCTTCAAACACAGGGTGGGAGACTTTTCCCTTGAAAGGAGGCAAGGGAGTTGCGGCTATCAATGGAATTCAATCAGTAAAGTTGCTTGAAGTTCCTGCAGACTCTTTGATTCGGGCTACCGAACGTTACCTGGCTCCATTTGTTGTAAGCGTGACTGGTGAACAACTTATTAACATAGTAAAGGATGGAGGAATCATTAGTGACATTATCTGGAAAGATGTAGACTCAGATTCTTTTCTTGATGGTAGTGCGTCAGTTATTGATGTTGAAGGAGGTCCTCTTCATCTCACATACACTGGTGATGAGGATGAGAGAGAAAGTCATGTCAATATTAGTAAAAGAAATCTGGGTTGCTTTCTAGTATTGATATTTCTTCCACCAAGGTTCCATCTCCTTTTCCAGATGGAAGTATGTGACGTTTCAACTTTAGTACGAATTAGAACCGATCATTGGCCATGCTTAGCATATGTTGATGACTATTTGGAAGCATTATTTTTTGCATGAGAGTTTATTCTTTTTTACAATGGCTTCTGCACAGAAAGACGAGTTATTTATTTTTCATCATCAGCTTCTGTTCTTGTTGCTGTAGACATTTTGCCCTTGATTATGTCTCTATATTGTTTCCTACAGAGGTAATTCTTTTTGCACCCAGAATAAACGCCAGTGTATATAGCTGAGTTTGTTGATGTTCTATTCTTTCATGTATTATATATATGTGTGTGTGTGCGCGCGCACGCGCGCATAGTTGCCTATTATTCAGTCACCTTGAATAATGAGCAGTGCAGTGCAGTACTTAATTATTTGTTCCTATTGTTGTATTGATGACTCTTACGCAGGCATAACTGCACAGGACCTAAACAATTCCGGTTCAATCCTTATTTCTTTTTATTTCCAGTATTCTTTTTTGCTTTTATGGTCTTTCCAGATCCTTCCAAATTCGAATCATGGAATTATAAGAGATTTATGGCGCAATTTAGTATTGTTTCTTAAATAGTGTTTATGAATTTATTTTAGAGTATGTTGAATCTGTTTTTTCTTTTTTCCAATTTAGAAATACATTAGTAGCTTGCGATATAATAAAAATATAAAACATAAGTTTGATAGAATATTTGTAAAGAACCATAAGTTGTGCAAAAAAAGTAAAAACATACTACTTGTTTCGGAAGGGCTTGGCTTATAGACGGAGCCCAACGAGCCTTCGACCTATAAAGTGTAATACAAGATCTTAATTAAAGTCTTACTAAGATAAGTGAAATTTCAAGTTTATTTGAGCTTATGAGATTTTGATTATAACATGACAAAGGTTTTAGGTGTAACAAAGTCTGAGAATCTTTAAGTTCAAAAAGTTTTAGGTTTAGATGTAGAATTTTGAGACTTTCTTCTCCAACAGTGGTCTCGAGTAGACCACCGGAATTTGAGGCCATTTTTATTTAAAAAAAAAGGTCTCAAATAAAATATGAGATTTTTAAAAATTTTTAATAATTATGTATCGCCATAATAAGAATTTGTGGTCTAGTAAATGTATTCTACAAATAAGGCTTAAAATCCCATAAATTTCAGAGTATCGATACTTATAAAGTTAAGTTTCCCTAATTCCTGGAATATTAATACGTTTAAGATTATAATTTCCAGATTTTTTAGAATTTTAATAAATTTAAGAGACTTAATGACAAAATAAGAGATAGTCTATAAAAGGTAATCAGTTACGCACGTTAGAACGCATAACATAATATTGCATATCTTTATTGCCATTATTTTCTCTCTCAAATATAAAAAAACAAAACTATGACTTAAGTATTTAAAGGTTTTCGCTAGATCATTGACTTTTACTATTGAGAATTTTTTGTGATTTCAAGAGAAACAAAGATCAAGGGATAAAGGAAGATTGATTTTGGTACACAAAATTTTTAGAAGAATTTTGCTACATCAACAATATTCATTAAAAGAAAAACAACATTTACTTCTAAAGATTTGAACATTCTGATGGACTCAATGGCAGAACATAAGTTCCTAAGCTTTATGAATGTATTCTCAAGGTATAACCATATTAAAATACATGAGTTAGACTAAGAGAACACCGCTTTTGTGACTGACCAAGGGTTATATTGTTACAAAGTAACGCCATTTGGACTAAAGAATGTGGGGGCTATATTTCAGAGATTGGTTAATCAGGTTTTCAAACCCTTGATCTTGTCAACCATGGAAGTTTACGTTGACGATATGATTACTAAGTTGTTAAGGGCTTGCGACCATTTGAAACATCTGGAAGAGACCTTTTATTTAAGGAAATACAACATGAAGTTGAATCTTGAAAAGTGTGTGTTGGAATCCAAGCAAGCAAGTTTCTAAGGTACATGATCAGTTAGCTCGGTATTGAGATCAATCCACAAAATATAAAGGCAATATTGGAGCTTAAGTCCTCTACCACGATTAAAGAATTGCTAAGCTTGACGAGGAGACTTGTTACACTGAGTAGGTTTCTATCCAAAGCAACATATAGGTGTTTCCCGTTATTCCAGATCATGAAGAAATGAAAGAAGATTGAGTGGATAGAAGAATGTGAAAATAGCTTTCAGAAGTTGAAGCAGTATCTCTCGTCACCACCACACTTAACAAGCCCCGAAGAAGAATACGAGGCACTGATTGCATGAATTAATTAGACCCGGACATTCACTATAACTCTCAATTGATAGCAAGTTAAATCAGCGGTAGTACCAGGCTCGCGAAGGCAACATGCAGGCTTATTTAGACAAAATGAAGCAGCTTTTGAGTACCTTGAAGACATTTACGTTAAAGCAAATTTCAAGATCAAGGAACTTAAGAGCTGACATCCTAGCTAAGTTAGCCTCAACGTTCAAAGGAAAGACCTCAGCCTCGGTTCCTATCGAAGTCTTGCAACAAAAGAGCATTGACGTGGGAAGTTTCCAACTCGTCATAGCCAAATTCGATTCTTGCCATTCTTGGATGGATGAGATAAAATCTGAAGGAAAACGCTAGGAAGATAGGGATGAGGCAAGGAATATTAAAAATAGGTCTGCAAAATACACTATCATTGACGAAGAATTATATAAACTAGGGTTCAATACTCCTTATTTGAGGTATCTAAAACCTGAGGAAGCTAAATGGGTTGTAGAGGAGATCCATCATGGAGCATGTGGTGGTCATGGGGGAGCGTGTTCTATGTGGTGCACAAAGTGTTAAGGCAAGGGTATCATTGTCATAAGTGCCAAGTACATGGTGACATACTAAAACAGCCCCTTGAGAAACTGACTTTTTTGTCAAGCCCTTAGCCATTCTTCCAATGAGAATTAGATTTCATTGGCTTCAAGCCTCTTGCTTGAGCCAATATGAAGTATGTTGTAATGGTCATTAATTACTTCACCAAATGAGTGGAAGCAGAGCCATCGGCCAACAACACCTAGAAGAAGGTCACGACCTTCGTCAAGTAGAACATTATCTATCGATTCGGGATACCTCAAATGTTGATTGTAAATAATAGAAAGCAGTTTGACAACTCAAATTTTAGGGATTTCTACATAAGACTTTTCAATTGATCTCAAATTTGTAATGCTAGCTCATCCAGAGACTAATGGATAGGTGCAAGTTGAGAACAAAATGATCAAGAAAGCACTTAAAAAGAAGTTCAACATAAGGGTGAATGAATTGATAATCTTCCATAGGTCCTTTGGGCCTAAAGAATAATTCCAAACGTAGTCATCAGAGATAAGGGTGTGCAAAATCGGTTTCGGTTTCAACGGAATTGGATCCTACCCTAGATATTTCGGTTATTAAATTTTACACTTGGAATCTACCTTGTTTAATGGGATACCTTTTTTTCCAGTTTCAATTTGGTTCGGCTTGAAAACAAGGTGCCATGCTTATTAATTATCTCAATTTCTTTAATTTTTAATTTCATGAAAAGTCTTAAAAAAATAAAATAAAATTATAAAAGTATTGTATACATGACGAAAATTTGAATGAACGAAATAGAAGAGAAAGAAGTTATTAAAAAGAATTAATATATAACAAATTAGTAAAAAAAATTTTTATTATTCGAATTAATATTAAACATCACTAAAAAAAGAAATTTAATTTTTTTATAATAGTACAATTATATATCTAATAATATTATACAATGTATATATTTATTTATTATAATTGTTAACTTATTTGACAATTTTAAAATAAAATATACACATTATAATTTTATTAAATTATTTTACAAATAATATGATAAATTAAGTTAAATAAAATATTATAAACACATTGATTAATTTTTTCTATATAACTTTATATATATATATATATATATATTTCAATAATTAAGAGTTTGTATTTAAATATGAGGTAGGGTTTAATTCATTTGATTTGAAAAATAATTTTTTATTTTGATGTAGAATGAGATCCCGTGATGTATTATGATGTCATGACTCTATTTACAAAGAATTATAGATATGATCATAGAGTTTTAATTTGAATACATTCAAAGTAGTTTCCGGTTGATGTGATGTGATATAAGATTATGATATTGCATAACTGGTATGTTTGATGCTGCCAATGATTAGTATTGGATACTAATAGTTAGGTGATGAGTCTCATGTCATAAGAGCATAAACATAGGTGATACGTTGGAGAATATGTTATTAAACGTGACTAAACGTAATGAATCACATAGGTGATTATCCATAGTCAATAATATGTCACACAGTCATACTACTGTACCACTAGTCTTTTGACCTAAGATATCACAACTGTCATTTACATTAAGGCACATCGTTCACTTGTGTATATCACACCGGGCTAGCCACACCTGGTGCAAAAGACTTGCTGGTAATGTGTTCTTAGTGTATGATGACAAGTGATAACCAAGATAGAATCTGCTAACTCAGATATTTGAGTTTGAGATCCTAGGTGGGGATGTCATTCTTGGAAAATGAAATCTCTGGCAAGAATATGTATTTTTGAAAAGGTATTTTCGGATACACGAATTCTGTATATGATTTGAGACCTTGATCCTATGATTGAATTAAAGGTTTAACTATTCTATGACCCGCACTCAATCGGGAGTGGATTCATTCGTGTCTGAGGGTCATGACATCTTACAAAAGGGTACATATCCGCTCATTTCTAGCTCACGGTAGACTCAAGCGGTTACACACATTTTAGTTACTTGATGATAATGGTAATTGTCATATACAATATTCATTAAGTTAGTTAATGATATTGTTACGATACTTGATTAAATAACAATTTAATTTTTTATTGTAAAGAATTAATTTCCTAGCTAAGACGTGCTAGCATACGTATGCGTGGAAAATATTTTGGTAATAATTTGGATTACATAAATATGATTTATGGATATTTGGAAATAAAGAAAAAATATTTTATAGTAAGGATATTAATAAATCAATAGTTTGTTTATTAATGATTAAATAATTTTTATTTGATCAAATTGATCATTATTTGACAAAAGGCACCATGTGATGTTGTCATGTGTAAAATTATTGATTAAATCTTGACTATTAATTTTGAATCAATGGTTAAGATTAATTCTTTAATTATGATTAAAGAAATTCAAAAAAGAAAAAATATCTTTTGCATTTAGTGTTTGAATGTCAAACATTATAAATGATGATTACATTTTAATTTATATATAATATAATATTGAAAAGGGTAATCATTATATTTTTTTATTTTATATTGTATAAAATAAAATATATTTATCTCTCTCTCTCCATCTAACATTAAATATAAATGTATATAATATATATCAATGAGATTAATATTTTAATATGCTAGATAATTATGTTGCATTAATTGGATTAATGAAAATTAATTAAACTTTGGAATCTATCCATGAGCTTGTGCCACTTGGAATCCACTAACTTTGTTTTGAACAATGTGTGTGGATGAAATGAAAGCAACGTGAGTTTGTTTTCATAGGTGTGATTTCAATTGGGAATTGAAAATTACAACAGTGCTTCTTCTTCTCTCCTCTTTGCCGAGAAGCCATTGTTAAAAGGTGAATAAAGGAGAAAGAAAAGAATAGAGAGAGAAAGGAGGAAAAGGAAAGGGATGAAAATGGTTTTCATAGGTTTCCTTCTCTTTCAACAGAACTAGAAGTTTTCTAAGTATAGAAAACTTGTTCTAAGTTTCCAAACACGAATCCGAGTAACCAGAACTCATCGCTATCAACCCGGTATGTGTAACACGCCCTCAAGCTAACGAGTAGCATGTTTCGGACATCAACATCTAAGGTTATGTGTACTTTACATGTGTTGATGCTTTGTTTAAATTGTTTAAAATTCTAAAATGTGCATACATCCATGTTTATGGTCTTTGGGAAGTCTTTCCGCATTGTCCATATGTCGGAACATGGCTCCTCTTTCTCTGTTCTCGGCAGTCGCGCGCTTGAAAACTGATCCAGCACATTGCGCCTCTGTTGAAGTTAGTTATCTACTTCCTCTTTAAAGTGGTATCAAAGCTAATGACATGTGTATGTATGTATGTTTTAAAATAAATTTTTGGAAGTTGATTTTGTTCATATGGTTGTTTATTATGGCTTAAATATTGATAATGTGTTATTTGGAATAAAGATGCTCTTTATGTTGTCATTTGATGATAATATGTTTAAAAGCATGAAAATTTGATTTGTTATGTTTTAAGCATATATATATATATATGTGTGTTGATACGAAATGTTAATGGTGATTAAATTTTGTGTTAACATGTATGAGAATATATTTGATATATTTTAGAGCATAGGAAATGGTTAGATTTGATTTGATCAAATTAGGATATTTGAATGATTATGGTTTTATGAAAAATCATGTAATAGATGCTGTCAATATGATTAATAAGTGTTATTATGTTTCGAGACATGAATGAAGTTGTTTTTAAGACATTATATAAGTTTTAAAAACTTTAGAAATGTTAAAAATGGGCTCAGATTGATATGTTTTGATGCAAATATCGATCCCTTTGTGAAAAGGAAAGGAATCGATACTTGCAAGCTAAAAGGCATCGAGTGTCGATACCTTAAGTAAACGGATCGATATAAGATGACTCTAAATAGTTCCATAGCATTCTATTTCAGGAAGTATCGATCTCTTTAGAAAAATGATCGATACTTGTTGTTGGAAGGGTATATGATCAGCCTCCTTAATGAAACAGATCGATACTCGAAAGTTATAGACCATTTTGTTTTAAGAGGTATCGATCTCTTTGGAGAAAGGATCGATACTACTGTTGTAGGGTTAATCGTATCGATCTCCTCAAAAAAACGGATCGATACTTGAAATCTGGGAAGCTATGTATTGATTTTTGGCTAGAGAGGATTGATCTGCGTGAGACGTAGATTGATTTTTCTCATAAGATCGGATTGATATCCTGAGAGGGGAGGATCGATCTATTTTCTAAAAAAAAAAAGGAGTAAATTTTATTTTTTCTTTATTCTTAAATAATCTCTGAATATCATAACCTTTCTTAAGCCATAACTTCCATAAACACTAATTGGATTAGTATATTTTATGTTACCAAAAATTCGATTTGTTGAAATTAAAATTTTTGGGAGTTCAAATTGTTTTAATTGAACAGAAAAATAATACTCCGAATTAAAAATTAAATTGAATGAAAATTCTAATTAATTTTTATTAAACTAAAATTAATAGAATTCTAGTGGGAGTATAATAATGAACATAAATCAACCTATTGTTATTGTATCAATTTAATTCTTTCATAAATAAATTAATTGTTAATTAATTAATTTATTTAATATGATTAAATATGTGATGGGTTAATATTTGATATTAATATTATTTGGAATGATATATACCCATTACTAAATAATATGCATGGTGATGTATATTAAAATGAGACCTTAAATAAAAATCTCCCTCTTATTAAATATTAGGTTCAAAACTTCTAATGCAATCGGTAAGTTATAAACATCTTTGATGGGGTAATCCAATAACTGTTAAGTGAGAGATTTGATTTCACTCTTATTAAAGAAAAAAGTATTGGGTCTAATCTAACTAGGTTGAAGCGCCAACAACTGTTAGGTGAGGTGTCTTTTCCTAGAGATAAATTGATCATTTATTGTAAAGAGTTACAAACATAAATGAATTTCTGACTTGTTAGACTTGCTTGACCAATAACTGTTAGGTGAGGTCTTGTAAGTTAGATAATAATATGATCACCTATGAAAACCTATAATTGAATTACAGTTTTCTCATCGAGAGGGTATAGGATATAATTAAAGCAGTGAGATAACTATTTAGTTTAAAGTCCAAAATTAAATAGTAAGAAATATAAATATACATTTAATACATTTTGATGTATTTCATTTTTCTATAGATATTCAAAAATTGAATCTCTTTTCAAGTGAAAGAATGCTGAATCCTCTTCTTAAAATACTTGATACTCACAGGCTTATTGAACCTAACTTTAAGGTTTGGTATGGGAATCTCATAATTGTTTTGAATTCTGAAAAGATCTGCTATGTCTTTCAAGGTTCTACGCCCAAGACCCTTTTGAATGAGACTTCACTAGAGGAGATTGAGACCTTCTAGAAATGGAAAGATGATAATTTTAAAGTAAGATCGTATATGTTGGTGTTCATAAGTGATGGCTTACAGACTCAGCATGAGGACATGCAGGATGCCTCAACAGTCTATCTTTCTTTGATTGAGATGTTAAGGGAGAGTTCCAGCTATAGGCGGTGTGAGCTATCCACTGCTTTGTTTGGTATGAGGCTTATTCCGTAAGTGCCTTCAGAGTCCTATCTTATGAAAATGATAAATCTTATAGGTCAGTTGGCATCTTTGGGCTTTCCCATAGACTTTAGATTACAGATGAATTTGATCTTTCAGTCACTCCTATCTAACTTTGACCAGTTTCTTACCATTATCACATGAATAAATTGAAACATACTCTTCCTAAACTTATGAATGGAATTGTTTCTTTTCATAAGAGAGTCTCTAAGGGAAAAGAGAAAGAGACCGTTTTTACTACAGTGTCTTATAGTAAGACATTAAAAAAGAAAAGCAAGAAGTCCTCTGAGGTAAGATCCAAGGAAAGAGTCTCTAAGAACAAGAAAAAGAAGGGCAAAGGCAAACGAGTTACCAATAGCAAAGCCAATGATGAATGTCATAATTGTAAGAAGCTCGGCCATTGGAAAATGAACTGTCCTTTTTACATGGAGAGCGTGAGATAGAAGAAGGCACAAAGTACGCTTTCTTGTCATGTTATTAAAATTGAATTAAGTGTTATTTTAGGTTCAAATAACTGGATAATTGATTCAGCTATCACTTTTCATATTTATATGATGTTACAAGACCTTCATAGTAAGTAGTTACTAGAGAAGGGTGTAGTGACACTGAAGATGGTAAATAGAGCAATAGTTATTGCCATTTGCTCAAGAACGTGTAGAATTGTTTTGCCTTCGGGTCATATTTTTATATTGTACAAAACTATGTATTTTGATACAGCTAATAAAAATATTTTATCTGTTAATCAATTGTGTAAACAGGGTCACACTTTTATGTTTGATGGATGTAAATATTGTATTTATTTGCGAAATAAATTGATTGGCACTGGCTTAAATTGAAATGATTTATATGTCTTTGAGACAAATAAAATTAACATGACTAATACTATTAATAAGAGAAGATCTAGAAATAAACTTAATTCAAAACTTATATGGCATCATAAATTAGGTCGTATTGGAGACAAAAAGATTATAAAGATGGGTAATGATAGACAAATAAGTCCATTGAGTTCAAAACCCTACCCCACTTGTGAATCCTATCTTCAGGAAAAGATAACCAAATCGCCCTTTGTTGGACAAGGGAAAAGAGCCAATGAAATTCTTGAATTGATACATAGTGATGTATATGGTCCATTTAGTGAAATAACTGGAAGTGGTTTCTTTTACTTCATAACCTTTACCGATGATCACTCACGATATGGTTATGTGTACTTATTGAAGTACAAATCTGAATCTTTTGAAAAATTCAAAGAATTTTGAGGAGAAGTAGAGAAACAAGTAGGAAAAAGTTTTAAGAATTTACGATTTGATCGTAGAGGTGAATAATTAAGTACTGAATTTCTAAAATTTCTAGAATTTCTTAAAATTAATGGTGTTGGGTATATAGCCTAGTTTACTTAAGGCCCAAAAGGTTGCAAACCTATAATGACCCTACATGAATAAATAAATAACACTCCGAGACCCGTCACCATCCTAGAAGAGCTTTTTTGAATGGCAAGGAAAACTTAGGCTCTTTTAGGAGTCGAGACCTTTCAAGGGCAATTAGAAGGTCTTAGGTTACACCTTGTAAAGGTCTCGGTCATAGCTTATAAGAGTCTTAGACATACAACACTTGAGCACATCTCAAATGGATAAAGAAGTCATAAACAAAGATTCCCGAGACCTATCAACACTTATGTGTTTATGAAGGATTCATTTCCTTCTCATATCCTTCCTGGATTATTCTCTAACAAGGATTCTTACCAATTAAGACTTCTTATATAATAAGAATTATATGGATATGCTTCATGTAAAAAGAGCCTGATCCCACAACATCCATAAGTCGATGCTTACCCAATGAAATCTCTATGATCCTCGCATGGTGAGATATTTGTTTCCAGATTCTATAGAATTCTATCATGATTAAGGAACATAAACACCCATAAAAGAAGACTAACTACAACCAGGTACAACTACTAAAATTTTGGCTTGAAGAACTTAATTTTTTCTAAGCACTCCCCAAAAAGTAGAACCCTAATTTAAGCATCAGAGGGTTTTCGCCGGACAATTGGCTTTTACTTTGAGGTTTCAATTGGGATCGCAAGTTAAATAAGAAGCCAATTAAGGAGAAAAAAATCGTTGCTAGTGTACGAAGTCAATAGAAGGATTTTTGCTGCATCAACATCTAGCGTCGATTATGGAAATCTGACAAAAAGTCAGAAAGCACCGTAAGAAAGAAAAACATGGCTACTTCACAAACATACTTAACCAGGAATAGGGCAACGACAAGGGGAAATCCTCATGATAATATCCCTAGAGAAAATACTATTGTTAATATGGATATCGATGATCAACTGCCACCGTTGGGGGGTATAGATCATGATTCTAAAGTTTCGTCGCCTCACCAACTCTCTCCTCATCAGGAGATAGTAAAAATTACCTGACTGGCCAAAAGATTGGCTGATAATGAAAAACAGCACACAGAGAAAGTCAAACAAATTCAAGCTTTAGTAGAGGAGGTAACAAGAGTGAAGAAGATGCTCCAAGCTGGTTCCCCAGTGATAAAGACACCTAAACCAGCGAAAGCTGTCAAAAGCTGCATGTTAGATGCTATACATTCTGCGAACCATAGAACTGAGCATCAACAAGATGCTACTAGGAGAAAGTATACTGCATTAAAAAAGAGGAAAGGAAAGATTTCTGGTCATACCCTCAAGAAACTGCGAGGCGATAATGATGTCTTTAAGCCCCATGACGAACACGCATCGATGTTTTAATATTCTTCTGACGATTCAGTGATTATTCGTAAGAGGGGATAGACTAAAGACCCTGGTTAGGAGGATATGAAGACGTTTCTCGATCAGAAATGACAAAGAGAAGGTTCGATGCAGAGTCTGTCCCGAAGGAGGAAATTTAAGGAATAGAGTGATCGGGTCAAAAGTCTCGAGGTCTGTGTTCGAAGATTGGTTAAAGAGTTGGAGGATAAGAAGGGACGGGAAAGATAAAGGGGATACGAGTCTGTACTAAAGACAAGATTTTATTCAAGGTCCCTTTTTGCTAAAAAAAATACTAGACCTTGTTGTCCCCAGGAAGTTCAAGATGTCCTAAATCAACCTTTTCACATAAAAGATTGACCTTTCCCTACATATAGATTTATTCAGAGAAATGATGTTAATCCATGGGTTAGACAAGTTTCAAATATTTCGTTTGTTCCCGTTAACCCTGGAACGGCAAGCAAGAAAGTGGTTCACTAGTCTGACTCCTGGTAGCATTGACAGTTTTGGACAACTGTATGGAGTATTTGTGGATAAGTTTAGAAGGGCTGCTGTCAACCTTAAGACCTCAAATTTGTTACTGTTCATGAAGTAGGGAGAAGGTGAGAGCCTCAGGAGCTTCGTCAAGAGATACCATGACGAGGTGATAGAACTTGGGGCATATCACCATTCCCTAGCTTTTGAAGGTCTCGAGAAAGGCTTGCAGGTATATCGAGGATGGTATGCTGTGCAAAAGTCATTTGTTACCACTTACGAAATGGCTCGAAGAAAACTGCTAAGCGAGAAAAAAATTGAAGATCAGATTGCCCTCAAGATGAGAGAAGAAAAAGATTTTGAACTATAGTTTCTCTGTGGGACGCAAAATCCCAAAGCCGACCCGAGAAAGAGATGTGACAATAGAAGAAATTTTTGAATTTTGACAGAAACTTCAATTGGTTGGCTAATTTCTGGTCCCTTATAAGTGACTTTATTTGGAATAAATAGTATTTTATAATGTAATATAGTGACTGAGATGTTGGGACAATTAAGTTGTTAATTAGAGGAGTTTGGGTAAGGTTAAGAATATATGTACCACAAATTTATGATTAATGGCATGAGTTCAATTGAAAATTTTTAGTGGAGATAGAAGGTTGAATATGATAGAAGAATATTGGTTGAGGTAAGTTTTAATTTTAAGAGTTAGAAATGCAGACTTGCAATTTATGCAATTGACACTTTACTATAAAGAAACAAAGTGTGGCAAATTATTAGATAATATTTGATTTGTTTTAAGTATAAAGTGCAAAAAGTTATTTGTTAGTACATTTTTATTG
>JAXCLQ010000009.1:14659484-14749932 GCA_035584115.1 Cedrela odorata | reverse complement strand
GTCAATGTAGTTACAGAGATTGCAGCTTCAATGAAAGGAGGCAAAATTGGTTCCATTCTTGCTCTCCCAACAGACATAGCAACTATTCCAAGAAGCTCAGTAGCCCTAGCTCGTGAACGGAGGTCCTCATCATTGGTAAGCACCATGAACATTTTCAGTAACTCAAGAACCCTTTCAGCATATGGAATGAAAGCTTGCTCTGCAGCAGCAGCTACTGAACCAATGGCAGACTGCAGCAATAACATAAACCAATAATTATAAGTAAAAGGAATAAATTCAGCATGTACTCAAACTAATTAGGTGAAGCCATTGGGAGCCATATGATTCATCTCCATACCATGCAAGTCTCCTGCAAATTACGGGGGCTATTTTGGAGGGCTGCGAGTAGCTTCGCCATCAAAGGCTCAAGAAAAGGAAGAATTTCCTCACCCATATCCTCACAAAAAGCTGCCAAAGCATAGTAAGACTTCTCCTGTGCAGAAAGAAATAGTTCAATAATCAATACATAGATATTAAATATCATGTCAAATTATTTTCTATATGTACCTTTACTTCCTCATATACATCCTCAAGGGCATTCAAAATGCAGGGAAGAACACTTTCATAGTGAGAAATAATTTCAGGCTGCAAATGCTCAGCAAATTGACCCAATGCAAATGAGGCAGCTCCTCTAACCATCTGCTCAGGATCCCTCAGTGCTCCCAAGACAATATGAAGAACAGGTTCCAGCTTCTCTTTCATCCACTCCACACAACCCTCGGAAATGATGCCTAATGCTGTAACAGAAGCTTCCCGATATTTTGGATTTGCATTTTGACTGCTTAAAGAAGCAAACTCTAAAACGGGGGGGAACACATGCTTTGAGAGGCTCAAAGCCATAGTGTCTATAACTTCTGCAGCAGCTCGATCTGGAGCAAGATCATCATCTTCACCTGCATCAGTTGATTCAGCAAGCAGCAGGCACATGACTTGCAGAATAGAGATAACCAGCTTGTACTTTTTTAAGGAATTGTATTTGTACTTTGCCAACCAAGAAATGATCTGAATAGCCTGATATGTTACAAAAAGCACAGTAAGTAAGCCAAGTTGAATATTAAGACAGATTGAAACTCAGTGTAACTCCATCCCAACTGCCTAGGCTGTCTAGAGTAAGAACAAAATAGAAATATAAGCTCCGGTCATTTCCAACCTGATGGCGTGTGTTGGGTTCCAAATTTTGGCTTGAGCAAACTTCAAGAGAGAATTGCACAATGGATTTGACAGAATCCCCAAGAAGAGGTGCAGGAGATTCAATCAGCTCATCAAAAATTTCAAAAGCAATTACAGCAACATCCTCTTCACCAGAGGCCAGGCATTGTTTTGACACATTTAAAATGCTGGGAATGAACTCCCGAAATTTAACCTGCAAGTGAAAGATAAATATAATGCCAAGTAAATTTCAAATTAAGGAAACATAAAAAGAAAAAGAGAATTTCAGGGGCAATTTAGTGGACATGATAACGAGAAATAATATCTCCAAGTAACCTAAGATATGCATAAATATCATTACTAATGAAAGCCATAAAGATCCATCACTACATGTAAGTACGGGGTTTAGTTTGCACTTTAGAATCAACCAATGAAATTTCAAACTTCAAACACGCAAGCGTACCACTTCCTCTTTATCCATGTGCATTTGGCACTTCATTTTTTAAAGAATTGCCCAATGCCAAATTAGTGCATTTCATCTACAATAATGTGCATATTACATTCTATCTATTAAATGGTGCATTGAACTTGTAATGTAGAATGGTAAATAATGAACTAAAAAAGAAAAAAAATACATGACTTGCGAAAATTGTATGGAAAAAGCAAATTACACCCAAGTGATCAATCAAAGTTGTTGCTTAAATACTTTGCAGGCAACACCAACATAAATCAGCATGTAAATTGAGAAATCAACAGGTGGTTAATAGAAAACAAGATGCATAAAAAATTTACTTCCAAAGTACATATCCTTTACCAGGAAAAAAAAAAAAAAATGAACTCACCACTTCAGCCCCATCATTTGTAAATTCTAGGAAAGATCCAATTGCCCTGGTAAAACAGGCAAAAGTATTTGTAAAAACCATTAATATAAGTTCTTGAGAACAATAGAAGCACCTAAAATGCGTAGAAAAATTGATTTAAGACTTTGACATTACTTGAGAGCAGCTATTCTAACACGGTTGCTTGTCTCATCCTGTAGGCACTTGAGTAACAGAGCTTGCAAATCAGTAAAATGCACTCGAAATGTATGTCCGATCGTTTCAGTTAAAGAGCTAAAAAGGATCAATGCCACCTAATACCACAAAATGCAGAAAACAATATCGTGAGTCTCAAAGGAAATGTGAACAAATTATGGCAGAAAAGGTTGCAGATATAGACATTTGGAAAACCTAATCGTGATTTAAATCAAAACATCACATAGTAATGATGAGTGTGCAATATCAAGACTATATACAAACAGATTTAATCACATGTCATACCCTAAGCGAAAAAGGATTTAAGTCATAAAATAACATGAAATTGATGCTGGTTTCCACTTTGTACATGGATCTGTTATTCTTGCAATAATGCTCTGACATGTAGCTAGAAAACAGAAATATCGTACTCAAAAAGGAAAAAACCCTTAACTTCTTTTAAGTTCTACTAATAGTGAAACATTTTCCCAACAATAAAAAATGTTAATCAACTAAACTAAAATATTCATAGTAATTCCACGTGTAAGCATATTGCAAAATACAAACCATGAATTCAAATTGTATGCATAAAAATACAAACTCAAGGTCTAGATTTTGCATCCTACATCCAAATTGAAAAGAAACATAACTATATCAATGTGAGAAACCATCTGATCATGTAAAATAGAGCAACAAGATAGCAACAATTGACAAGATACACCACCCAGAAAGGTTTCAAGTGTAACTATATCAATGTGAGAAACCATTTGATCATGTAAAATAGAGCAACAAGATAGCAACAATTGACAAGATACACCACCCAGAAAGGTTTCAAGTGTTATGGAGTTACTTCTCTATGGTCTTCTTGTGCACTCTGACTACATTGGAATAGAAAGGGCAACAACTCAGGCCACTCTCCCGCTGGAACGGCATATTTTGCAACGATACTGACAACATTTGCACTAGCACGGCGTACAGGTGGACTGCAGAGACATAATAATTCTAGGCCAGCTTCAGATCCCAAAGCAAAGTAAATTCAATAGAAAAGACTAAAAATTTAAGACCAAAATTTTAAAAAATAAGCTGTATTTAGTAACTGATCATAGAAATTTGAATAGAAAAGCGTTTAAGTGAATGAATTAGAAATGGGAATTAAGTTAAAAAAAATTAAAATTAACCTGTGTTCCATGGTGATGCTCTCTATAAGGGAGTCCTTGACGAGGTGTTTCAGTTGAGGAGACAGCTTGGCCCAGTGTCCGGTGATTTTCTTGCGAAGTAGAACGGCAGCAAGCTGACGAACATTTGGAGTCTTGGCTGTGCGAAGGTGCTGAACAAGAGCAGGTACCACCTGGGGATCCTTAGCCAGCCTCTTTATTTGCTCTTCCGCTTGCCTTCGTGCGTCGTTATCCGGCATCAAGAACTGAATCAACAGCAATTCCAACGATTGCGCCATTATTTTCCTACTTCTTTTGGATCAGTGGTAATAGTGATGGACAGGTACAGAAAACCCTACAACAGAAGAAGACGACTGAGAAGTGAGAAGGCTGCTACTTCTGCCTGCAGGGGTTTTGCTGCCTTTGCTTGCTATTTAAGACTTGAAATATGGTGGGGTTTTGTATTTATACCGTGTCCCGGACTGTGGCAACCCAAGGAGGTATTTTTACTAATTCTCCTTGTAAAACTCCTAACCCGCCCCTCTAATAAAAGTATTACAATCCCACGTCTAATACGATAAGAGATTACCAAATTATTCCTAAGATTATTACTAGTGATTCATTATTTAACTAACCTACCAATATTAACAATCTTAATCCCGTCTTGAAATTTATAACTTTGATTGACTATTCTAAAAACTATCCTCATTAACATAAAAATAATTTAAAATATATAATATGTTTTGAATTATTTAATTTTAAATTATCTTCTTTTCTGGACATTGATTTGTTTCTTAGCCATTTTACCCTTTTTACCCTTGACTGTTTGTTTCCCTCTCAAAACCATGAACCCGTTCTTTGTATTCAAAAAAATATTTAACCTTAAACAAGAATTTGAGTTAACTAATCCAGACTTGAGCTTTATAGGTTGATGAAACAGAGGGAGTGGAGCAGTTTTTGACGAAAATACCGACAATGACATTGTTTCTAGGCATAACCGATGCTCCTTCTTTCCTAAATTCTTAAAAAAAATTCAATTTATCACTTGATTTCATTGATTTAAGCTTACTAAAATGTGTAAATAGTATAGAGTTTGAATATATATGCTGGGTTGTGGGTTATGTGGTGAGAAAATGCACTAGTTTTGTTGTTGAGAAGGGAGAAGATGAACAATATTATTTCTTGATAAATTTCGTTGGAGTGGTGACAAAATTTATCGAGAGAGTATAAGCTATAAATAGTATTCCTTTATGAATTTTGTCGAGTGACAATGAAATTCATCGAGGGAGCATGTGTATTAAATTATAATTGCCTCGACAATTTTTGTCAAGATTTTCAATATGTATGTCGCATGGTCTCCCTCAAAGAATGCTTATAGAGTGCTATTGTTCCCTCAACAAAATTAATCGATGAAGACTAGAGCCAACACATAGTTGACTGGTTTCCATTGATTTTTATTAATTTTTTCTATAATATAGATAGGGCTAATGATACATTACGTGGCAATGTTAGTAAAGTGTTGAAAATACGAGAAAAATATTTTTTTCCTAGATGTTGTCACTTCTTTATCCCGCTTGTGTGTGGTTGAAATGATCAGACATAGTTAATCGGGACTCAACTTAATTTGTTTGCACAATCATGTTTCAGCAAGTTTTTACAAATGCAGAGAAGCTTGGGCTCTCAGGGACGCTTGTATATAATATATTGCTAAGAGAAGTATAAGCCATTGAGTAGGAATCAAAATAACAAATGTAGTTCCTTGTAACTAGCCATGTGATTCGATTCTCTAAGTTTGAGTTTAGGTTAATAATAGGACTAAATTTTGATAATTACCTAATGAGTAGGAAGATTTCAAGAAATAAGAGAAATAAGCATCGACTCTGTGACAAGTTCTTTCCAAAAACATTGTGGATTAAATATGAATAGTTGGATCAGTTCATTGAAGACACAGATTTTAGTATGGTGAATGATGAAGATGCATTAAATATGACCCTTGCTTTCTTTGTGGAGAGATTTTATTAAGGAAACCCACATAATATCAATTGTAGCTAAAATTGAGCAACATGATTGTGAGTGGATGCTTTTAAAATATCATATATTTCTCAATAAAAAAAATGTCAACTATATTATAATTTAATTGCATATGATTATGTTTATTCATTTGATACATATTTTACATAAATTATTAAAATTTAATGGTTAAGTGTAATATATTTGGTATGTGATGATAATAATTCAAGCAAAAATATTCATAAAAGGTGATAGTTTTATTTTATGCATGATTTTCAGTACATATAAGAGTGAATGTGATGTGATTAAATATTGGTAGTAGTTTTAAAACCACCATATGTATACCTGCTCCTATAAGATTCAAGTCTTTAGTGAAAGAGATATGTGCTTTTAAAGCCAGTCAAAATGTGATTTATGGTTGAAACTTTATAAATCTCTTGTAAATCTTATAATTAATAAAATTAGTATTGTTTATTATATTATTTTTATATCAAGTTGACATGTATATTTGATAAAGTCTGTGGAATGTACACATTGTTAGGAAGAGTTCATATTTGTGAGACAATGTGTTGTTAATGTAATTCTAAATGTTCCTAGTCATAGGACTATAAAATTAACTTTTATAATGCCATAAAGACTAGTATACAATATCCTTACTCTATATCATAGAGAGTAGTTGATCTCATAGACTATTTGTATGAGGATACTAAAGGAAGTGTATAAATACTCATTAATTGAGTATGAGTTCACTGAACAGACTTGTCCGAACTGTCCAAATGCTAATTACACTTAATCGTCAATTAGACATTCGTTGTATCAGTATTGTAAGTGATCTTTAAACTTGAGAACATCATGATTATTTTGTAAATAAATTCCCATACTTTGATACTATTTAGGGCAAGTCTGAATTAAGGCTTGTGATAGGTAATTATTAGGTGTGGTGAAACATTCATAGAGATATGTGAATGTTCAACATAGGATCTGTCAGCCTTAGTGTTTTAAAAGGTAAAATACTATATGTGAATGATATAGATTTGACTCATTAAATTTTTAGTTGAGGTAGAATAATGTGTGTGATCTTAATAATTGTACATAATTGAGTAATTATCTGATATTAGTTATTTATAGTATCAAATAAGAAAGGGATTGACAATATAAGCATGCATTTGATCCAATTGGAGCATTTTCTGACTAAAGGGTTGAATTATATGATAATTGATGACGAAAATGTTTATTATTGAAGCTTTACACTTTATTGTAATTCGGGGATCGTGTTACATGGCTAAGTGTCAACATTAGTGTGTAGACATATACGATTAATCTTGTTGAAGATTGATTAAATAAAAGAAATCAAAGAGTTTGATTTAAGCTATTAGTCTACTGTTGACTTTACGATGAACTTATAGATTCTTACCACAAATTGACTCGATTTTTTTTTTATTTTTATAAAGTATCATTCTAGTATATATATAAAAGTTAAAGTTGACATGATAATTGACTATACTTGAGTATACGATATGAGTGAGTACATGTTATCTTTTATTCTAACAAATGAAATGGTAACAAATAGTTTAATCTTAATTTTACACTTATGTTTACAAATGGAAGGTGAATATGCATGAGATGTATATCAATTTTGGCCATATATTTGACAACCTTAATTTTCATATATTTTGTTTAATTAAAATGTTAATTAAATTAGAAAATATATAAAAGGGAAATTAGGCATGAAATACATATATGAAATTGTGTAGGAATTTTCAAAAAGAGAGAAAAATTTCCTTTTGGCCATGACCATTCTTAAGCTTATTCTTGATCAAATTTTGATTATTTGATCAATTAAAAAGTGGATTTAGATCCATTTGGTAGTGATTAAGGTTTGTATGTGATCAATTTCAAGTGTAAGAAAATAATTCAAAGTATTGTAATTATAGGATTTTAGTCGAAAACCTAAAAGACTCAGTGTTTGATTGAAGTACTAAGTGAAAACGAAGGAGAAAAAATTGAGTCAAGAGCATCACTCTTTAGAGGAGAATCTAATTTGATTCTCTAAAACTTCAAAAATTGAAGAAAAGCTTAGAAACAAGGTATATTTTCTTATAAAATTTTAATTTTGTCAATTTTTAACTCAATACCTAAATCTTGGCACCCATAACTTAATTTCATATATTAGGACATGTAGTATGCATGAATTCTTACATTTAGTACTTGTTGAGGCACACATATAAGCTTTGGACTGTTAAAACTTTCTTTAAAGATTATTAGATTCTTACCTAATAGCTTAAACTTTTAGATCTATTGGTAATCTAATATGGTATTAGAGCCAAGGTTTCAAATGCAAACCATTAAGTCCTCACTTTATTTCTTGATTAATCTATGTTTTCAATCTTGGCCTTCGAGTTTCTCTTGATTTCTTAGGCACAAAGCCATAAAATCAAATAACACTTCACATAGGGGGACTTGTTAAGATTTCTCTTTAAATACTATTGTTAAGCCTTTTTTAATATCGGTTTGTTTGATATGCAAGATAAGATAGGATAAATTTAATAATTTACGATAGGATAAGATATGATAAAATAGGATAAGATTATGTGTAATATTATATTATATTTAACATATGACAAGATATGATAATATTATATATATATATATAATTTTATTTTTAAATTTTTTAAAAAATAAATAAAATAATTAATTATTTAAAATAAAATAATATTGTTACTCTTAAGTAAATATTTTAAAATATTAATTTGAATTATTTACAAATTATTTTTTGACTTCAAATATTTATTTTATCCTATCCTATGTTATCCTAAGAGTTTTCATGGTATAATTTTTTTTTTATCATTTTCTTTTAAAATATGTGGGCCCGGGATAACTTATGTGAACCCTATGTAATTTATCTTATCCCTTATTTTGCACCAAACACGAGATTAGACTATTTTAGTCCAATCCCATGCCTTATCCTGTAAACCAAACAGGGCTTAAGTGTTTGGGTCTAGCAGTTCTCTGTTAAGACCAAAGAGGGGACTTGTTAAGGCTTGTCTTTAAATACTATTGTTAGACCCTTACCTAATAGCTTAAGTTTTTAGGTCTAGCAGTCCTCTCTCTAGCCTGAAGAGAGGACTTATTAGGACTTGTTAAGACTTGTCTTTAAATATTAGTTTTAGGCCTTTACCTAATAGCTTAAGCTTTTATGTCTAGCAGTCCTTTTTCTAGCCTTCGGGCTTCTCTTGGTTTCTTAAATGTACAAGGCCATGAAATCGAATCACAGTTCACATAAGGGGACTTGTTAAAACTTGTCACTATTGTTGTGCCCTTACATAATAGCTTAATCTTTAAGGTCTAGCAGTAATCTAATATGGACTGTATGTCTGAATGTTCATTTAGAAGTAGCTATATATATATATATATATATATGATATGGATTATAATTATGCTATGCTCGAGTAATTGGGTATTCGTGATAGGGACATAACTGGTAAGCTAATCAAAATAATTGTGATTAGATTGTAACTCTTATAAATTTTATTGATGAATCTAATAAAATTATATTTTTCTTTAAATATATATTGCAAATAATTCATCTTATATTTTCACAAGATATAGCCCATAAGATTATGCAATGTTAACGAGAATATGATAATGAGAGTGTTCAATCGATGTATCTTTCTTTAAATTATTCATGGTCATAGGACTATAACGTACGGTTCTTATAGTACCACCAAGATCAGTACATATTTTGCATGCTCATCGATAAGGTGGTAGATCTTTTTAGCCACTTGTGTAGAGATATTAATGTAAGTGTGTAAGTGCTCATTAGAGAATGCGTTCACTGATTTAACTTATTGTGAGAATTCCCAAATATTAGTATTACTTTGTCAATTGGAAGTTATTGGCAACAATAGTGTCAATGATCCTTTGACCTAAAATAGTATGATTATCTTATGTGAGGATCATCAAGCTTAGACGTCAATGTGTGGGATTCACAAGTTGTGAGTTCTTAATAGGATAGTTGTTGGGTATGATCTAAATCACACGGAGGTGTATAAGTGTACAAGATAAAATTTTTCATTACTTGTAAGAAAATGAAATATTTTATGTGAATGATAGAGTTATAATTCTAGAGGTTCTTGGCCAAAGTAGGGTATGAATTAATAAAGAGTTATTAGTCATCCATTGAGTTATGAACTCAACATTCATACACATAATATTGGATATTAAGGGTTTGACACTGGAGCATACCATTAGTTCGGTCAAAGCTTTACATTACAATAGGAATATTGAATAACATGTTAATTAATTGCGAAAATGTTCATTTGAAGTGGTTATACATTTCATTATGATGTGTGAGCCAAGATACATTATTAGATGTCAATCATGATCTATGGGCAAAATTATCTTTTTGATTATAAGATAACCAATGACATATATGATTAAAAGAGTTTAATTAGTGGAAGAAAATTCATTTCTATGCCTATTTAGAGATGACAGCGGATTGACTTTGGGACGAATATCTCCAAACTTGCATCTGCATCTGCTAAAAAAATTCAATACAAAATTCGTAGTTAGTTTGATATTTTATTATAAATCTACTTAAACAAGTATTTAACATTTATCAAACCCGCACGAAATATCTGTAAAATTTTAGCAAATTTTTAGTAGGGTTTTCTACATTAAAATTATAAATTTTCAACATTAACTCAAAATAAAATACATTACTCACATAAAATATCAAGTACATACAACAAAAAATAAAATTAATAAAAATAATTCTATAAAAAATACATAATTATTTTACAAATTCATACATAAATAATTTAAAATATAACTTAATTAAATTATTTTGATGTTTTGACTCACTTTTATATATATATATATATATATTAAGAATAATTATGCAAATTTAAAGATAAAATAATTTTTTTTTTTAAGAAATAAACTTTAAACTCTATTAATTAGTGACAATTATATACATGTAACTTATTTAACAAAAAATTTAATTGTTGATAAAATCAATAAATATTTAATTGTTAATAAAAAAGAATATTAAATACATAAACTTAACAAATGATTTGAATGCAATGGACAATGAGTGTATATGTTATGCCTTGTGAATAGAGTATTTGGAAATTTATGTTATAACATCAAAAAGACATCGTTTTTATATTTATTTTAAAATTAACATTAAAATGACATTATTTTAATACTTTCAAAATTAAAACCCGTCACGAATATTTGTGAATATCTATCCATACCCATATCAGTCTCAAACCAGCTAAGAGGTATATCAAATCCGTCCCATAAAGATTGAGTAGTGGTAGGTTTGCGGGTAAAATTACTATCCCTATGCTTATAACCATCTTCATGATAAACCTATGAGGTCACACACGAACAATAGATGCATTGTTGTTTAAATTTTGACAATTGACTAAAAGGGTATTTTGGTAATTTTAAATAGTGGTCTTAGAGGACAAGTTAGCACTTGCATTAAAACCACATGATGTCATATAATATACAATTAATTTTATTTTTATTGCATGGTGCAATGTTAGGACATTAAATGTTTTAAGGTAAAGAGTTTTCTTAATTAGTTAATACTAAAAGACAAGTGTTAGATTAAGGCAAATAATTGTCTTAAAAGATAATTTCTTAAATATTTAAAATTCAAATAATTTAAATTTAAATTTTTTTTAATGTTATCTAGATAATTATCTTTTTATTTAAAAATTAATTTTTTTTTGTCATTATCTCTTTTTTAATTTAATTTTTTGTTTATGAAAAATTAATAAAGTTATCATTTTAAGAAAATAATATATATATATATATATTGGCTTTTATGTAAATTGATGATGAGATATAAAAATAAAATAGATCTAATTAGGTTTCTCATTGTTATTAAAATTTTAAATTTTCGCTACTTATGAGTGTCAAGAAACCTAACAATTCCATCAAATATGACTACGATTTTCTCATGGCCTAGACCATGATATTTTTACCAAATATGATAGTTTTCCCCTAGGTACTAGTTTGGTGTGATTTAATGTACATGCAATAAAATATTTTTCAATAAGTGATTGATGACTTATTTGTAAATGATTTTATAATATTCATACGATTATTTTTCATATATATATATATATATATTCTACATCTTATATTTACTCATTGAGTTGTGAGTTCACTCATTTTCCTATTTTTTTTTTCTTATTTCTCCTTAGTCGTATAGAATTCTTGTTGTCTATAGTATACCATCTAAAATTAGAGCTACAAACAAGCATACTATATGAATAATCTTTGGAGTATTTCATGTGTATCTTTATATGTTTTCTTAAAGATACATATGTGTAAAGATAATATAGATAATCATGTATGTATGTTTTGACGAGGCACGAAACCTCTTTCAACTAATGATGAAGCCTATGATCGTTTGTGTTTATTCCATAAAATTTTATTATGTACGTATTTTGGAATTTTATACATTTTCTTATAGATTCATGCGTGCGTTGATTTCTTGTGGTAGGGGAAGTTTCAACAACTTAAAGAAACCCCAATAGATTGTTTTGGATATGTAGTATGAGAAAATGATCATTCTAGAAATGGTGGAATCCTAATGGCATTGAAGTTGGTTATAACAATGTTATCTCACTCTATGATAATACTAGTTCTAAATCAAAGCCATCAATGGAGGTTCAGGAAGATGTAAAACATGTATGGTACTGGATGCAAAGGATTGAAGGGAAGTTGACATGGATTATTTTGTTGAGAAAAGATGACAGCTCAACCCCTTATTTTAGCTTAAAACCTGATTAGCCTCTTATTTTTTCTTGGAAATATCCAAAATCTTCCCTGATGGTAATATTGCCCTTAGTATAAGGTTTTATAGTAATAGTAAATTGAATCTCTCACTCTTTCCAAACATATTAGTGAGCCTTTTTTAGTTTTGAGGTTATAGGTCTTCTAATTGCCTATTTTAGTGATCTGGGTAATGATACAATTGCTTTAGAAGAAAAAATGATTATTTTTTTTAATGAAGACTAGGCAAGAACTTAAGATGGACTCCATTAATCTATTTGTTGTAAATTTTATATTTTTTTAAATATGGTTTTTACATTTTTCTATATTGCATTGTGCTTATTCTTCATTGTTATACATGTTGTGATTATAGAAACTTGGTATTCCTTGTTGAAGAGTTGAGCTAGATTAATTTATCTTAACTATTTTGAATAAAATGTTTTTAAGGTTGGAAAATATGAACCTTTGGAATGAAAATTTTTATATTTTCAAAGTTTGGCTTTGAGAAATGCATTTTAAGGAATGAACTTTGTTATAGATTTATATACATAGAGTTTTCATTACATCCAATAGCGGCCTCTCACAAATTCAACTCAATATCAAGAACTTTAAGAACCGTACAAAAATTCTTAGTTTATATGAAAAGAAAATCAAGCAAAATAGAACAAAGAATTTTATAGAATAAACCCAATTTTATTCTACTGTCTATTATACAACACAATTTTTAAAAGTTTTTCTTGAGCAATTTATACAAGTTAGATTATAGCTCCAAAAAATGCAAAACAAACTGATGCCGTTTTCTATTTAAATGGCATCTTGAGTTTTAACCCAACTTGACAATAGCTTAACAATCTTATAACTTCCTTAGCTTCTAGTTTAATTTCCTTAGCTTCCTCAGCTACAACTTAACTAATCAAACTAACTTTCTAGTTTTAAGCTTTGTGAATTTCGAACCAAACTAACATTCTTCACCTTAATTCTCAATTTACAAACAATTGACTTCTCTTTCTTTTCAAAACTACTCTACTTCGTCATCCATACAAAACTTCAAGCACCTGTATCTTTTCCCAAGAAAAAAAAAATTAAGAAATACTCATTATAACAATTAGAACTTCTTGATTGATACTGTTTTAGTTAACACATCTGTTAGGTTAGTTGTTACAATGTATTTCTACTAACTCTTTTTCCACTCCTAGTTGAGATGCAATCCCTTTTAACTAGATAGCTTCTTTTACAACTTTTGTCATTGTCATATGTACTCAGCCTTCGGTTGTTGACAAAGCTACTACATGTTGAGAACATTATGAAAGCAATATTATAGCATTGTACACCATATCAAATGAACATTATGAAAAACATGTTTTTCTTTTATAGTTATTTATATTCTTGATTGTATGAGGGCAATGACTGCAAATACCCAAATTGTGCCAAAGTTTATTGTACAAACATTTAACTAGTATACCAATCTCATATCCATTAAACTTACCTCAAACAACTTTTTCCTGTAGACATATCAAGTTCTCTCTCTCTCATTGGAAGTCTTGGTTTGGAACACAATCTTCAAGACATTGATGCTCTATCAATAATTGTAACAGTACAAGAAATTTAATTACATTATTTGCAACACATGCTTTTGGTCTCTAAAGAGCTTTTGAGTTTTTAAATAACGTTGCCATTAGGTTTGTTAGTCATCGAATGAACCTTACAGATGACCATTTCAAATGATAGTATATGATTTTGTATTGAATTATGTGATCAAAATTATTTGTTATTGATACTTATTTAAATGGTGTTTGAATGTCATTTGTTGTGACAATCATAATAGTAGTTGCAGTAAGATATATTATTTTTAACGCTAAAAATTTCCTCTTAATGTTAGCATTTTGCGATTATATAACAAAATCTATGCCAAAGTAAATTGCGGCCAAATGTAAGTATTAAATACGAATTAATTGTTTTGGCGAAATAAAGAGAGTTAATATGATTATAATATTTTGTTGATGTTATGGCTAACTTTGTTAGTCAAGGAATGAGCTTTACCATGATGACTATATCATATGGTAGCAAATGTTATTGTCTTGGAGTATATTATATGATGTGACCAAATAAATTAGTCGTCCTGAATTACGAGTTTTTATTTCTAATATTTTGTATGAGACTAAAGTTATTGGTTAAATAGTATATTATTTTGCACAATTATTTCCAATATCATTAGAGAATTGACATTATAATGCCTTTTTTTAATTATTAATTTATTATTATAATAGCACTTAAATGTTATAAATATTTATCGCTTGTAATCCTCATAATAATACAATGATATTATGGTATAATGTAAAATATAATAATATTGTTGATGTAGTAAAATTCTTATTGAAATTTCGTGCATCAAAACTTTCATCTTTATTTGTTTGATTGCTGTATCATTTGAAATCACAGAAAATATTAAGGATAAAACTGGTAATATGATGAAAACTCATTGATACTTAAGTTAAGGTTTTACTATTGTGTGTTTGAGAGAGAATAATATTAACAGCAATTTGATAGCTAGAAGTTAGTATATTGTATTATATATTGTGTCTCATACTTGATTGCCTTCTATTTATCTTTTATAGGCTGTTCCGCTCGATTACCCTCGTGTCTCCGAAGTTCATTAGTATTCGAAGGAATCGTAGAATCATTATCTCGTATTTATTAGTATTTTAAGGAATCATGATCCCGAATTCATTGCTATTTTAAAGAATTATGGAATTATGATCTCGAATTCATTGAATTCATTAATATTTTAATAAATCATGTACTTCCACTTGGTTTTATTTTTATTGGGCGGGGCTTCATCAGCAAAGTTTCTTACCTTTTGACTTCTCGAAGGATTTGCAAAAGAGGCGTATTGAGTGGTGTGAACCTCTTTGCTTCTTAAACCTAAGCCACCCTTCTCGTATCATCCTTTTTTGGAGAATGTTGTCCCTCAAGGGGACATCATCCCTCCTCTTTTTGATCTAAATTACTTTAGCACTTGACTTCTTTTCTTATCAAAGTCTCAAAAATTTCTTCTGTCATCTCGTCTCCTCTTGTTGTCAAATTTTGGGGCACTCATTTTCTCACGTGAGAATAATCTCATTGTCTTTTCTTTTTCAACTTGAGGATAACTTGATCCTTAATCTCAATATTATCCAATAACTTCCTCTAAGCCATTTCGTAAGTGGTGATGGACAGTTTACAAATAGCATACCATTCCTGGTCTACATATAGACCATTCCTAAGACCTTTCAATGCTAGGGAATAATGATAAGCTCTCAACTCTATCAGCTCATCATGATATCTTTTGACGAAACTTCTAAAGCTTTCTCCTTATTCCTACTTTATTAACAGTAATGAATTTAGGGTTTTCATACTCGTAATTGCTCCCTTGAACTTATTAACAAATACCTTTTATAGCTAATCGAAGCTATGGATACTGTTGGGGGTTAGGCTTGTAAACTACTTTCTTGCTTGTCATTCCAATGTCAACAGAACAAATGACACATCAGGGATTTATTTAGTTTCTGTACCAACATCATTTTCCTGAAAAAATTCATATGGAGAGACGAATCAATTCTTCCCGTGAATAGAGTTATTTGTGGCATCTTAAATTTCTTAGGCAGAACAAGATCTAGGATTCCCTAAGAGAAAAATGAAATCTTGAACAGGATGTCAGCTCAATACTCTTCCTTTGGTCTTATCTCTTTTGACTTTCTAAATCCTTCACTAACCTCCTGACATAGGTTTCGATATCTTTGATCCCTTCGACATGTCTCTTACCTTTTTCACCCCGAGATTCATTTTGCTTAGAGCCCTTTCTCTATTTCTAAAGTTTTTGATTGATGACTCTTCTCATGTCTTTCGAAATTAAGTTGCATTTTGACCCTCGTTTATAGCTCATCACCGGGATATTTAGCAAGTGCAAGGACTCGGGACGTGGTTCGTCAATGATCTTGAAAGGAAAATTGTTTGTCTTTTTACATTGCAAGCGTTTCTAAAGGGTAGTCAGGGACTTTCCCCATTTCGTTTCTCTGTAGCAGTATATCTCCTTCTAGAGATATTTTATTGGGGATTTAGCCAACGATTTTTGGCTCATGGGATATTAGGAGTGCTACTCTCCATTGCCTTTGAGGGTGCAGCCACCTTTAGGCCGAAATAACCACTTTGAAGCATTCTCTTCATTTTTGCAATTTCTTCCACTAGCTTCTGAATTTACTGGTCTTTCTCTATATATTTTCTTTCGCTATCCTTCAATCTTTAGATCTATTGAGTGAAATCTTCGTCTCCTTCTTTGGGGGGATTTTGGCATGGAAACTAAGCTTCTGAATGGAATCTAAGATTTATGTCACTAAAAGGTGGTTGCTGATAGTTGCAATCAGGGTTAGCTACAGTTGTTACTTTGAGGGAATTACTATCTGGATTTCCTTTCATAGTTGTACAATGCCTGATTGTGTATGTTCGTGTTGCTGCCAAGGGCTTTTCTCACAATCACAATTGTTTTAGCTTTTAATTCATTCCCTATGGATAGCGCTAGATGTTAATACAGTAAAATTCCATGCATAAAACTATTCTCTTTACTTGTTTGATTGCTGTATTACTTAAAATCAAAGAAGATATTAATATAAAGCCAGTGATCTGACGAAAATCCTCTAATACTTAAATTAGGATTTTACTTTTGTGTGTTTGGGAGAGAATGATAATGGAAGCAATTTGATAGTTAGAACTTAGTATATCGTATTGTGTGTCTCATACTTGGTTGTCTGTTGTTTACCTTTTATAGGCTGTTCTATCCGACTACCCTTATGTCTCCCAAATTCATTAGTATTCTAAGGAATTATGGAATTATGATTTCGAATTCTTTGTTATTCTAAGGAATCATGAAATCATGATCCCGAATTCATTGATATTATAAGGAATCATGGAATCATGATTCCAAATTATCAATTTTTTGGAGATCACAAGATCATAAGCCTTATTTGTGGAATACAACGTCCAATCTATAAATTCTCTCTTATTTCTAAAAAATTTGAGAAGTTTGTACTTTTCAACGGCTAGAAATAACTGTTAATGAGAGGTCTCGGAATCTTACATTTCATCTGAGACCTTCTTCTTTAATAAAAATGACACCAGGTTCTGATAATTAAGCTGAGACCCTTGTCAGGTTATACCTAAAATTTTTATTAGAAAAAAAGGTATCGGGTTTTCACATGTAGACCGAGACCTTTTATTTAACTTAGAAAGTTTTGAGCCACACTATAGCCGAGATTTTCATTACGTTATGTTCAAGATCTTGTTGATTAAAATAGGCCTCAAATTGTGCCTGCCTTTGGTGAGACCTTTGCTAGATTAAGGCCTTAAAACTGCATCGTACATAATGAGCCCAAAATTCATTAGACTTCATCTGTGCTCAAGATATTTACCTAAACAAATATAAATAGGTAAATGACACTTATACCTTTAAAGTATAACATAAATGACAAATTTTCTCTTTTATTTTGAAAAACTGACATTTATATCTCGATTCGTCAGAATTCCTATTAAAAAGTTTATGAATTAGAGTAGACTAGTAATTTTATATAAAACAATAATATTTATTTAATAAAATATTATTAATAAATAATAATAAAATAATAAAAAAACCTAGAGAACAGTGGTAGTTGCGAGGCCCTCATGTTTCTTTCAAGTGGCCGTTGCGACGCCTTGGCTACCTTTGCTTGTCCAGTGCGCGGCCCAATGCCGATTACCATTCTTTACAAACTAATAAAAAAACATTTGCAAAAGAAAATATAATAAATAAAAAATGTTATTTATTTATCAAGTATTAATAATAAAATATTAATTATTATTTTTTTGTTACTTTGCATAGAAAATAATGATATAATTTGATATTAATTATGTAAATTTTATTAAATACAAATGTTATTTTATTTTATTTGAATTTTTACATAAAATATTTTATGATATTTAAAAGAGAAATTAAAATTTTTCATATATAATTAAAGAAATGTACAATAACAATCAGATCATTATTTTAGAATGATATTTGTTTAAAGAAATATAAAATAACAATCGGATCCCTATTATAGAGGGTATATTACTTATTTATAATTCAAACTCAATTAAACTACCTTTTAATAGAACCAAATTTTGGAGACATAACTATCATTTATCCTAATATAAATAAATAGCGGTAATCTTTGTCAATTTTATTAACTTTTACGTTCTTCTAGTAGTATACTACTTACTACAAACAGATAAGTTGTATTTAAAAGACTAGATTTTACCACCATGAAAATAGATGATATATCAAGACAATAACTCAATATGGTCCCAAGAGTTGAAACTTAATTCATCCTAAAATTGAAAATGTGCACAGGTGAGATCATAAATAATACAATAGCTACACGGTTTTTGCTTAATAAACAAACATTGCAATGCATTGACAAATAAAACAAATAATAATTGACAAGAAACAAGTATTAAAAGAATGCAAGTTCAATTTGTGCTGTATATACTTTGAAAACCAGCAAATTATACGTACATACTCACAGTGATAACTTTAACATAACTATCCCAAGTATGCTGTACATTTACCATAAAGTCCTTAAAAATATTTACAAAAATACAAAATTCTTTTTTCTCTCAACAAACCATAAGAGGGTTTTTTTTTATTAGATTTGGGAGTTTTTGATTAGTGTAATTCAATTTTTGGGTCCGATTATACTTTTAATATTAAGACAAAATTTTTATATTTAGGACAAAAAATACTTTATTTGGATAATTTTACTCTTAATTTTTGTTTCTTTCGATAAATAATATTTTCATTGAGAGAATAGTATTTTTATCGAGAGAATAGTATTTTTATCGAGGGAACAGTAGAATTTTATCAAGAAAATAATATTTTTATCAAGAAAATAGTATTTTCATTGAGAAAATAGTAAAATTTCATCGATGAAATAGTATTTTCATTAAGGGAATAGTAAAATTTCATTGAGAGTATTATTTTCATTGAGAGAATAGTATTTTCATCTTCTTTTTTGTTGATTCTCTTTCTATATCTCAAAATTCAAATAAAAAATCATAATCAAAACAAATAAATTGACATTAAATCACTTGAAAACTAGTTTTTAACAATTTTCTCAAAGATTTACTAACTTTTTTTCAAAATTCACATAAAAAAATTACAATCAAACGTAAAAATTTCAACTTCAAAATTTTGAGTTCTAATAAAAATGGTATTTTTATCCAAAAAGAATATAATTGGCTCCTAATACAACACATTTTGGAGCTTGACTATAAAGGTAAATAAAGAGTATTTTTAGGCTATACAAGTCAAAAACTCTAGATTTGGCATAAAAGTGCCTTATTTCAGAAACTATGTTTCCCTTTAGCCTTTTTTTCTATATATAATTTTATAAAATTGACAAATTGATAGGTGTAAATACTAAAATATCCCTAAATCTTCCTACACATTTTAAACTCTAAAACAATCCTCTCTCTTTCATTTTCTTTAATTTTTTCATCTTACACAACACTCTAAACTCATTTCACATACTGTAAATCAACTCCCATGCTCAAGATCTATATAAGACTTGATTCTAACTCCAAGAAATAAAATATTAGTTCAGGCTAAAATTTATTTTTAAGATATATTGTGCTTTTTATTAGCTTATTTTTAAAAATTTCATGTAACAAGTTCAATGTCCATTATTTTTGTCTATTTAAGTAAATATAATTATAAGCATGCTCTTCTCATACAAATATATTTAATTGCATTTGATTATTTTTTTTCAAAAAGATTTTGAGTTTTGAAAATGAAAAATTTATTCCTACAACTTACTTTTGAAAAATTACAGACCTTGGTCGGGTACGAGTAGGATATGTTTGGGTAATGGTTAAAGTTATGTAAGTGTAGGGTGATAGTTGATAAACAATAAGATTAAGGTAGAAAGGTTGAGTATAGACTGAGTAAATGGTCGAGAATTTAATATACGTTTGTTAATTTGACAGATAAGTATTTTTTTTTCTAATTTCAATGCTCGAGTTTAATTAATTCAATTGTGATGGACAAAGTCTGATGGTGATCACAAGTTCATTGCTATGAAGGCTAAGGGAATTGAAGTGCACACTTCAATTACTTGTAAAAGTTACTAACTCTTATAAGGTTGGACATGCCAAAATATTATATGACCATGAAGATTACATGTTACACACCAAAACCTATAGAACCACAAGTGTATGATAATAGTTAGCACTGAGAGTCATTTTAACTCAAGCTTTTGCCACTCGTATTTTCTATAACAAATACAAAATTCAATGACGTCACATGATCATGGGGGCCAAATAATTTTCAGATTAATGATTGTAACTAGAAAGATGATGTTAACTGGGAAGATGAGTGTGTCCCAAGCACATACTGTATTGGTGAGACTTTGTCACCTGCAAGAAAAGTCTACAAACTCGTATAGTAAATTTGCATTAGCTAGTGCCTTTCAAGACACTAAATTAGTTAAATATTAACGAGCGTATTGCTGATAGTGATGGTTTCATTTTTTTTGAGGAAATACTTAATTCAAAAGTGGAACTAAAAGCATGCTTGAGCAAACTAGCAATGAAAACCGTTTTCAGTCCAAGTTAGTCAAATCTGGAAAATGATTCTCTATAGTTACATGTCTTGATGATACTTGTCAGTGGAGGATGTACGACACTACGATCAAAGATAACAATTGTTATTGAATTCGAAAGTATTACAATATTTACAAATACTCCTTTGATATGCTTAAAAAATACCATCACCAAGCATCTTCAAAGTTGATTGGTGATGTCATTAAAAACAAGTTTGAATGGGCAATTTGTGTACTTTATAAGTTACATTAAGATATGGAAGGCCATAGAACATGTTATGCAACTTGTTGGGGGTTCGTCTGAGGGGTCTTTTTTGCTATTACCATTTTATTGTCTTATGCTTATTAAGAAAATCCAAGTATTGTCAATTGCATTGAAAGCGATGGTACAAATCTCTTTAAATGTTTCTTCATGTCCATAGGAGCATGTATCACAGGGTTTCGTAGTTACATTAGATTAATAATTGTATTTAATGGTAAATAATCGTGTGGAAAGATGATAAACAACTAAAAAGAACTCCCAAGGATAATAGGATTCTTTCCCAAGATGAAGAAAGGGTTATACAACTATGTGGAAGGCATAACAGAAAATCATGGAAGGTAGTCGTGCTTCTTCCTACACAAAAAGATTATGAAAATTCAAAGACAATGCTTAATCACATTACATAATGTATACCATTGTTTTTTAGTCACATTACATAATGTTTTTATCTTGTTGCAATTACTGATATTAATTCTTGTAGATTGACACACGAATGTAACTTTTTTTTTAATTCCAATAAATTTTGGTTATTTTATTATGACCCCCAATTTCATATGTATTTTTATATTGCGGCCTCTATCAATTAATTTAATTTTTTTTATTTTATTATAGTCCCTAACTTCTCAAGTTTGACTCTAGCCTTGTATGTAGCAAGTATATATTATTACAACATATATAATTTATATAAGAGTTTATATCCGTAATAATAATGTTAATTAAAAATAAATTTTGATGCCATATCTAGTTCCAAACATCTTATAATGTTGATGTTTTTGCCTAATCAGAACGTATCATAAGAAAAATAAAATAACAAAATTTGGTTCATTCTTCTTACAAATCACATTTCAAAACATGTATCGATCATATCTTAACACAAATAACATGATATATAGACTTTAAGTCACTAATACAATTATTTTGACATACATCTTAAAAACTATGAAATATCTTACTTCCAAGATTTATAAACAAAAAACTTGGTTGCTATTGATGCAGCAAAAATCTTCCTTTAGATTTTGTACACCAACAATGATCTTTTTCTCCTTTGCTTGACTGATTGCCTAACCTGCAACCGTAATAAGAAGTTATAAGGGTAAAAAGTAGGTTGTTCGGCGAAAACTCTTCGATGCTTAAGTCAAAATTTTTCTTTATGAAAGTTTAGGAGAATTAGGGTTCTTTTTACCAAAGTTTTTAGTAGTCATACCTGGTTATAGCTAGTCTTATTTTATAGATATTGACCTCTTCCAATTATAGAAGAATTCTTGCAAAACTTGAAAACAAATATCTCGTCGCGCGAAGATCATGGAGATTCCATAAATTAAGGATCAGTTCTTGGATTTTATGAGATCATGAACCTTTTACATGAAGCTTACCCTTAGGATTCTTATTATGTAAGAAGACCTAACTGACAAGAATCCTTAATATTGAATAATTCATAGAGAATTTGGGAAGGAAGCTAATCCTTCATGAATATGTAACTATGGTGAGATCTCGAGAATCCTTGTGTAAGACTCTTTTATCCATCTAAGATGAGCTTAGGAATTGCGTGTCTTAAACCTTTATAAGCTATGGTTGAGACCTTTATGACCGAGACTTTTATAAGCTATAGCCAAGACTTGTATATTAACCCGGAATGCTGACCTGAGACCAACTTATTCCATCAAGCTTTAATCTGTGAAGAAGTTTCGTACCTTTTACTATTAGGACAATTTTTCTTGGGCAACGCTAGATCTCAGAACTCTTGTTAGTTTTTATGTATGAGCCGATCGGGCCTTGTGGACTTATGGGATTTAGGCATACTTAACTATATACCCAACATCAAGCTCTCTAGTTTTAATAAAAAATAATCGCTTTTTGACAAAAATTAAAATACTCATTCTAAAAGACGCGCTTGTTGGCTGCCTTTAAATGCTCAGCTAAAAACTCGCCTATTTCTATCACATGGCAAATTATGACTGGCTTTTGGGTTTATAACGCCTCAGGCTTCTAGAGATTTAACTGTCCCTAATGATAGCAGCCCCCTTTGCATAAATAAGATGCATCATCTCAGTTTCTACCTTGATGTGGCAACATCCTATCCCTTGATTTATAACAGAATATCGGAGGTTGAGGTTCTCCCTCTCTTTTAAATACCTCACATTTTACCTTTTCACTTCTTTCTTTACCTTTATGCTGTCACTTTTCCTTTGCAAGTAACTTCATTCAGTAAAACAACGATAATAGCTTGGTTTCAAGTCTTTGACGATTTCAAGTCCTTTCCAGCAACCATAAACAGTAAGTTTCTTTTTCTCCTCTTTCGTCACTTTACGATTGATTTTGTGGTATAATTGATTAATTGAAGAACTTGGTAGTCATTTTATTAAGTTTAGGGGCCTTTAGGTTCATCCTCTGAGTTGTTGATGACCCCCAAAATAGCCTTTCATAATTTATTTTCCTGCTACTAAAAACATAAAATGACTTCAGGGGAAAGAAACTATAGCGAGGGTTGCACCAGTGTCTTAGCTACTTCTCCCACTTTAGTGAGGCGAGACTTAGCACACTTTAAGGTAGATAAATTTTTCTCCACTGTAACTAAATTAGATTTAGAGGTGTACACTAGTTTGTACAGAATTCCCAAGAGCGTTTATCTTAGGGTTCCTAGGGTGAAGTTGCCTTCAATGAAGAATTTTTTCATATAGGTATTAGACTACCAATCTAGTAATACTTCACCCAAATCCTTGCCTCTTTGTACTCCTTCCTTACCAGCTAAACCTGAATAGTTGGAGAGTCCTTTCTGGTCTGTACGTGTTATGGCACCAGATCTCATCTTCTACCCTCTTACTTGAGGAAATCGAGTACATGTAAATATTAAAAAAGAACCCAATAAGAAGTCGTGGATGCTTTTATCTCCAAAACTGAGCTAGTGAGACGAACCCTATCACCAGCAACCCCACCTCCAATAAAAATTAGAAGAAGAAATAATTTTTTGTTGGAGGTGACTAGAAATTAACCCCATACTTTTACATACCGAGACCTATTAGGAAAGCGGTTAGTTGGAGTAGTAAGCCCACCTTAAATATCCGTAATCAAAAAAGTGTTAGACTAGGTCATTATCTTCTAACCAGAGCATTTTGCTCTTGGAAGAAGAAATAGTTGCTTCAAGCATTGTAGATTTCTGTGTATCCAGACACCAATTAGTCTTGGAAAAGGCCACTCTTCAAGGTAATCTCAAAATAACTCATCCTTAGTATTGGGGCTACAGTATTTAACCTTGATTTTATTTATGCTTGTAGGTGAGATGGCTTCAAGAAATCTTCCTTTAGACTCCTTTGAGGTCTTGCAATGGTTGGCTAAAGAGAAGAGGATCAAAAAGTCTCTTCAACCTCTAAAAGCCACCTCCAAAGGCCCAATAAAAGTCTCAGGAATGGCTGGTACCTCCAGTTCAGCTCTCCCCTCAGCTCTCAATAAAAAGGTGATAATCCAAGGTCCGGCACCTCCCAATCCAGCTCCCCCTGTTTACAAAGGAAAGGGAAAGCGTAAGGCTATGGCTTCAACTGCCGAAGAGAGAGTCAGGAAGAAAAAATAACTTTTCAGCCAAGCTAACAAAGAGCTGATCGAGCCCTTCGAACTTCTCCCGGAGGACCTTTCAACAAAAAAATGGAAATACTTTGAACACTTTCTACCTTGCATAAATTTACAGGTTCAGAGCATCAGTGATAAATTTTCTTTAGACATCGTTAGGCTTACTAGAGAATCATTGTTGAACTTTTAGTTGAGATGGCTAGGTTGGGTGAGTTTATTTTTCCTTAATTTCTATCACAAATAAGACCCATTGTAACTTGTCTTTTGATAGTTCAATATTTGTAATTTTCAGCTCTTTTACTCAACTATGTTATAGCATGGTGTCCTCACGGGCAATTACTCTCGGGTATTCGAGGCCGAGAAGAAGGCAAAAAGGGCGAAGAAAAGCCTAGTTGCTAAGAAGAACAAGTTCAAATTCGCCCTTGGAACAATGGCCTAGGAGTGAGAAGAGCTTCAAATGAAGGTGGCTAAGGCTGAGTCGTTTCAATCCAAGGCGAACAGAATGGTGGAGGATTTGACGTCCAAGCCTAACAACTTGAAGAAGTAGGTGCAGGCGTGCCTCCAAAGCATGAACAAGGCATGTAAAGAGCTACGAGTGAGCTTAGACGCTGAAAAGAAGTATGTGCTTCTAGCTAAGAAGGTTGAGGAGGATGAAGCGGATGTGGGGGATTGATTTTGCGAGCGGGTTAATGACAACATTGACTTGACTTGTGAGACCCTTCAAGGCAGATACCAGGATTTGAACCTAGGTTAGTTATATGAGGCCTTGAGATGCTAAACTTTAATCCATAGAGGAGAGAATTCTGATGGGGTGCTTCCTAAAAGGGAAGAGCACCATAACTTCAAAATTATATACATGCCACCAATGGAGTTGGTTATTGGTCCCTCTACCGAGCCCTCTCTCGCTGTTGCGACTGACCTTGTGGAGGTTTCTTCTGCTGAGGAGATAAAAGCCCTTCATTTTCTTGCAGTCAATCCTCAGGCCCCTCCTACTGAACCGGCGGATACACAAGCTAACCCTATAATTGGCTAACCTACTGAAGTAGCTTAGCTTTAGTTTAGTTTAGTTTAGTTTTTTTTTTATTATTTTGTAATGCTTTGTAAATTGAACTTTTCAATAAAAGTTTTAATTTACATCATTCCTCTATTTTGTTCTCTTTTATTCTCCGTGATTGGTCTCATTCTCAACTCTCGACTGCTCTCTGAGCTTATAGCATTAATTTACCTTGACTTGATCTTCTATTTAACAAATCGATACTTTATCTCAGAATAATCGATGACTAATTATCCTTTGTGTGTTCTGAACTTATTCCATTATACTTGATAAAATTTAGGATGTTCGTCTCTAGATGCTTGTATGTTCTGACCTACTCTAGAATTCGTTCAAGCTGTAGACTTAAGCTCGATCATCTAAGAACACTTAAGTGACTTTGAATGAATGTATATTCTTGGGCTTTGAGAAGTGATTGACTTGAGATGTTTTGATGTAGTCACCCAAGAACCTCTTCTGCTCTTATGCCTTCTAAGACCGCTCTCGGGGCTTGTTGGAGTTGAGGATACTGTTATCTTGAGATAGATAAAAATTAACGTTTGGGAATCATGTCACTCATACTTAGGCTTCAGGAGGAGATTACCCCGAAATATTTTAAAGTAGTCGTCCGAGAACCTCTTCTGCTCTTATGTCTTGTGAGACCACATTCGAGCTTGTTTGAGCAGAGGATACTATTACCTTGGGGTACATTAAAAGCTAAAGTTTGGGAACCTCGAGACGTTTTAAGGTAGTTGCCTGAGAACCTCTTCTACTTTTATGCCATTTAAGACCGCACTTGGGGTTTATTTGAACTGATGATACTGTTACCTTAGGGTAGATAAAAAGCTAACATCTGAGAACCGTGTCACATGTACTTAGGTTTTGGGAGAAGATTACCCTAAGACGTTTTAAGGTAGTCGCCTAAGAACCTTTTCTACTCCTATGCTCTCCGAGATCACACTTGGGGCATGTTTGAGCGATGATACTATTACCTCGGGGTAGATAAAAAGCTGACGTCTAGGAATCGTGTCACCTGTACTTGAGTTTTGGGAGGAGATTACCCTGAGACATTTTAAGGTAGTCGTTCAAGAACCTCTTCTGCTTTTATGCTCTTCGAGACTGCACTCGGGGCTTGTTTGAGCTAAGGATACTGTTACCTCGGGGTAGATTAAAAGCTAACGTTTAGGAATCGTGTCACTATACTTGGACTTTGGGAGGAAATTATCCCGACACATTTTAAGGTAGTCGCTCGAGAACCTTTTCTGCTCTTATGCTCTCCGAGACTGCACTCAGGGCTTGTTTGAGCTGAGGATACTATTATCTTTGGGTAGATCAAAAGCTAACATCTGGAAACCGTGTCACCCATACTTGGGCTTCAGGAGGAGATTACCCCGAGACGTTTTAAGGTAGTTGCCCGAGAACCTTTTCTTCTCTTATGCTCTCCAAGACTGCACTCGGGGTTTGTTTAAGTAGATGATACTATTACCTCGGAGTAGATAAAAAGTTAACGTCTGGGAATCGTGTCACCTGTACTTAGGTTTCGGGAGGAGATTACCTCGAGACATTTTAAGGTATTCGCTCGAGAATCTCTTTTGCTATTATGCTCTCCTAGACTGCACTTGAGGCTTGTTTGAGCTAAGGATACTATTACCTCGGGTAAGATCTAAAGCTAACATCCAGGAACGGTGTCACCCTTACTTGGGCTTCGGGAGGTGATTACCCCGAGACATTTTAAAGTAGTCGCCCGAGAACTTTTTATGCTTTTATGCTCTCTGAGACTGCACTCGAGGCTTGTTTGAACTGAGGATACTATTACCTTGGGGTAGATCAAAAGTTAACGTCAGAGAACCGTGCCATCTGTACTTGGGCTTCAGGAAGAGATTACCTCAAGATGTTTTAAGGTAGTCATCCGAGAACCTCTTCTGCTCTTAAGCTCTCCTAGACCCCAATTGGGGCTTGTTTGAGCTGAGGATACTATTACCTCGGGGTAGATCAAAAGCTAATGTCCAGGAATGGTGTCACCCATACTTGGGCTTCGGGGAGGAGATTACCCCGAGATGTTTTAAGGTAGTCGCTCGGGAACCTCTTCTGCTCTTATGCTTTTTAAGACTGCACTCAGGGCTTGTTTGAGCTGAGGATACTTTTACTTCGGGGTAGATCAAAAGTTAACGTTTGAGAACCATGCCACCCTTACTTGGGCTTTGGGAGGAGATTACCCCAAGACGTTTTAAGGTAGTCACCCGAGAACATCTTTTGCTCTTATGCTCTCCGAGACCGCACTTAAGGCTTATTAGAGTTAAGGATACTATTACCTCGAGGTAGATAATAAGTTAATGTTTGGGAACCGTGTCACTTGTACTTGAGCTTCGGGAGGAGATTATCCCGTAACATTTTAAGATAGTAACCCGAGAACCTCTTATGCTGTTATGCTCTCTGAGATCGTACTTGGGACTTGTTTGAGCTAATGATACTAATACTTTAGGATAGATAAAAAGTTAACGTCTGGGAACTGTGTCACTCATATTTGGGTTTCAGGAGAAAATTACCTTAAGATGTTTTAATGTTATGAGCTTAGCTTTATCTGTTGGTAGACTTCAGAAGTGAAAGATAAAAATGACTTTATTGATTTCTATGGAAATTTGTTACAATTTTCTGATGCTTTTAAGAGTAATACAACTTCAAGCATTCGGCATTCCACGATTTTCGAACTCTGTTTTTGGTAGGGGATTCCAGCTTATAAACTCCAGGTCTGAAGACCTAAATAACCTTACAGGGTTCTTTCTAGTTTGCTCTTATAACACCTTTTCTTGGTATCTTGGTGCTCAAAACCCAATCTTCTACTTGAAAAGAACAATGTCGAACATACCTGTTGTAATAACTTGCCACTTTTTGTTAGTGAGCCGAGGCTTTTATCATAGTCAGGTCCCTTTGTTTCCTTCAGCAGATCTAACTCCAAGCTTAAGTTTTGATCATTAGACATCTCATCATAATTATTGATTCAAAAAGTTAGCATGCTAACTTCAATCGGAATCATTGCTTCGCATCCAAAAACTAAACTATGGGGAGTTTCTCCTGTGAAGACCTTAAGAGTGACCCTGTATACCCAAAGGATTTCGGGATGTTTGTCAATCTATGCACCATTATGGTCCTTGTGCTTCTTTTTGAGGGCTTTTTTGATGACCTTGTTAGCTGTCTCCACTTATCCATTAGTTTTGGGATGAGTTGGAGTTACAAATATGAGGTTAATTGTAAAATTTGAGTAGAACTCCTTAAAGCTTGTGTTGTCAAATTGCTTTCCGTTATCCGTGATCAGCACTTGAGGTATCTCAAACCTGTAGATGATATTGTGCTTGACGAACGTCGTGACTTTTTCTTTGTTAAGTCAGGGTTTTTTTTTTATGAAAATTTAGGAGAATTAAGGTTCTTTTTACCAAAGTTTTTCAGTAATCATACCTGGTTGTAGCCAGTTCCCTTTTATAAATATTGACCTCTCCCAATTATAGAAGAATTCAGCAAAATCTAAAAACAAATATCTTACCACACGAGGATCATGGAGATTCCATAAATTAATGATTGATTCCCATATTTTATGAGATCATGAGCCTTTTACATGAAGCTTACCCTTAGGATTCTTATTATGTAAGAAGTCTTAATTGACAAGAATCCTTAATATAGAATAATCCGAAGAGAATTTGAAAAGGAAGAGAATCTTTTATAAATACGTAACTATGGTGAGGTTCGAGAATTCTTGTGCGAGACTCATTTATCCATCTAAAATGAGCATAAGAATTGCTTGTTTGATACCTTTATGATAAAGACTCTTGTAAACTATAACCGAAACTTGTATATCAACCTGAAATATTGAACCGAGGCCAACTTATTCCACTAAACTTCAACCTGTGAAGAAATCTCGCATCTTTTACTATCAGAACAGTTCTTCTAAAGTAACGCTAGGTCTCAAAACTCTTGTTAGCTTTCACGTATAGGCCGATCGGGTCTTGTGGACTTATGGGCTTTAGGCATACCTAACTATATACCCAACAGTTCTAAAATTTTTTATATTCATGATGCACTTCTATTGGCAGTGATCGACATTAATGCTTTGGCCATAAACGAAAATTTCATAAAAGCACAGAACAAATACACCACAGTTCCACTGCGACATAAAAGTAAAAATTAAATAATATTATAATATGAAATTAAATGAATTTATGTGATGTAACAGGAAATGAAAGTTGTTGCATAATCAACGGTATCATCACAAAATACGGTTCCGTCTGAGTCATAATTTTTTTGTAGTTAGTTGCTTTTCGATACGAGTCATAACAAAAATTATTTCTTCTTACACATTTACCTCTCCAAGGACCCAATGATTCATTATGTGCATCTGTAGGCATTGACATAATTGAATTCTAAAAACTTTGTACAAAATCGAAAAAAAAAATAATAATGTTAAGTTATACGATTGAGCAAAAGTAAATCGTATTTGAACATATAAAATTTATATCTTACAGCTCTATTTTGTTGTCTTCATTCATCCACTTCTGTAACTTGCCACACTCATCCATGTGTATGATAAACCAAGTTATAAGGAATAATCTGTCACTTTTTTCTCGTTGGATTCTTAAATGGTGATCGTAGATATTGCGAGGTCTCTCGTAGACGCTTCTTAAGATAGTAGCGCTTTACCTCCTCGATACTCTCTGTAAGTTGGGGTAGAATATTTAACCCATTTGGAATGACCACTTCAAAGGAAAAATGGTCCTCAACATTCGTCGTTAAGGTAGGCAAGGACATATGGGGTCATCACATCTTCATTTCCTTGTACGTTAAAATGTTTTGTGACATAAACTACAACATAAAATATATATATATATATATATTAGGATCATATGTAGATATATGTTATTGAAAAATTTGAATCTATCACCATCTCCTTATAAACTACAAATGATGGGAATTTTGTTGGAGAATATATGGAATATCCTATGGAAATTGGAAATTCTTCCAACTAGAGCAGAGCCCCGACCTTCGGTCTAATGGTATCACAGAAGAAACACGACCGAGCATTACTTTGAGAACAAATTCCCTTATGGCGTGATTGCAAACATTTTTGAGTTTTATAGTACTTATTTGTAATTTTTTAGGGTTTTGGGCCTTAGTTATATTTTCCAAATCTTGGGTAAGTATACGAAATTCAATTTTTGACGCGTCAGAATAATTAAGGTATTTTTTAAATAAATAATTCTTTAAGACCTTTGTGTAATTTACCACTACCAAAATTTTGATATTTACCTGCATCGATCGAATTGGTGTAAGCAATTATATGATGAATGATATTGCATTAGTATTGTTTATAAATATATTTTTGGAAATAAGTATAATTTTATATTATCAAATTTGATTTTATTAAATTTAATTTAGAATTTTTTACTTGAATATAATTTTTTTAATTGATTTATTTCAAAAGCACTTGTTATAAAGATTAGTTATAAGTTTTCAAATAAATTTGCCAGGTTGTACTCTTTCCCATGTATTATAAAAGAGATTCAGATTTTTATTTTCGTCTTTGAGACCAGTTCTGGACACACATAGTCTCTTTGGGCCGTGTGTTTCGGCGCTTTTCACTTTGGGGACTGCTGTACATATTCTAATGATGAGATTATGGTCAGTTATTCTACTGCTTTGCCGTTTGAGTTTTTCTAATTATGTTGAGTTATTCCCTTGGCTACTAGTTAAATCAAAGATTATAAAAAAATGTATAATCTTATATGTATACGTAAATGAGAAAGGATTCTTCAAAATATCAATTTTTTGTATGTGATTATCATCTCAAATGTGTGTTGTTTTTTAACTGTTATATAAAAAATTATAATAAATTTCAATACAATGATTCATTATTTATATGAATGATTTTATTCATTGATGTATATACAATAGATATATGTAGTTTTACAACTTGAAATTTATATAAATGCTTACATGAAAAATAAAATATTTGTCAGAAGTTTTGATTAAAGCAAACAATATATATTTAAAAAAAGTTTGTATATTATTTTTACATTTAATCACCGAGTTCATACTCACGCTATTTTTATTTTATATTTTACCCCCTTCAAGTGATTGTAGGAATTAGTTCCCTTAATAACGATTTTTGTAACACTTGAATCTTGTAAGTAATATTAATATTATGTATAATTTTATTGTTTGTATATTTAGATTATATTTAGTATAAAAGGCTTTATAGACCGAGAGTTTTTATGGGTTAATATTTTGGGTTAGACTTATTTATTAGTGAAGGCTAATAAACAATGTTTTAATTAATGTAGAACTTATAAAGAATTTAGGAAACCTTAAAAATGTTTTGTTTACTATTAGGTTTCTCAAAACCACAAGAAAAATCTTAATGTATAAGAGAAATTGTTAAACCCTATTATCTGAATAGAATGATAGAATAGTCAATTTATGACATTTATGTTGCATATGCATATATATGGTTAATTGACACACAATCGAGGCTTAGGCAACTTGAATTAACTCATGGTATGAAGATTAAATGAATTAGTAAGTTAGACTCAGCGAAGATTGAATTTTCGCATAATGCCTTACGCTTATGTAATCGACGATCTTGCTAGCCGGTTAGCGAGAGGGCTTAAGGGGTAGTGCTCTTGCAGAAGTGCAGGGGGTAGAGCCCCAACAAAATTTTTTATTTTGGTTCTAAGAAATAATGAATTCCGGCTTTAAAATTTTGAGTTTCTTGAAAAAATTGGATGAGTATTGGTGAGGAAATGGTCCTCCGAAAGAATAAATAATAATAATAATAATAATAATAATAAATGGAAATCGATTGACCGGATTGGTAAACCGATTGGCTGGCAGAAGTTGGATTAGAAGGAGGACGAAACCAGTCGATCGGATTGGGAAACTAGTCGATCGGTAGAAGTTTTATCAGGGGAGAAAAGGGAAAGCGGTTAATTGGTTTCCCAATTCGATCGACTAATTGGCTACAAAACCCAAAATTTGCCCGATTTTTTTAAAGATTTTAGGGTATTTTGGACTTTTCACTCCTCTTAATATATAAACACACACCCTTTACTTATTTTAGCATCTCTCTCTCTCTCTAAAAATACCCAAAATTTTCTCATTCTTCTTCTTAAAATCCTCACTTCCTCTCCTTTCAATTTTTCTTCAATTTCTTTAATTTCTTGCATTTCTTCAAAATTTCCGCCACCAAATGAATTTTTATGACATTCTTTACAATTTGGAACTCAAATTGGGCTAAAAAGAGTAAGATTAAAGCTTGATAAAAATTAGATTTCAACTACAATTTGAGATTTTTGTATTTAAACGGTAAATTGAAGTTCCTACGAGGTTTTACAAGCAAACGGTATACCTGGTAAACTGTAATACATTCAATTTTAACATTTTGGAAGTAATAGGAATCTAGGATTTACTATTCATATCAAATTTAAATTTGATTTTGTATAAGAAACATAGATTTGTGCCTCATAGTAATAATTGAAGGTATATGACGTTAAATATACGTTGATTCTTGGTTTGAACAATTATATTTATACTTGCCGAAAATATATATTATGTGGAATTGTGTTGTAAGAGGATAATTGAACTCGTAAGACTATGTTATTAAAAATATATGTATTGGATATTGACTAGAAGTGGATTTAAGCATTTGAGAAAATATTGGAAATTGGTTGGTTAATGCGAAATTTGAAATAATAATGGTAATGGGATTTCAATTGCTGAAATTTGGATAAATAACCTATTAGATTAGTCTTATAAAGTGTTGTGCATCAACTAAGAATACTTGATCACATTTTCCACAAGCATATCATTTAAACGCATTAAGTATAGTAGTTTGGGGACGTTAAACTTATTTGAAATATATATGTGTGATATTAGGTTCAAAAAACCCATGAGAAGGACTAACTGAGCGTGAAGACATGTAGTGGGAATGTTTACCCTCCTCTAAGTTGTGAGTAGATTTATACATACATAATTATGTAAATATAATGTATGTGTACTACATTGTTGAAAAATGAATACTCTTCATATACATCATATTGATATTGGGATGTGTGGTTTTGTGTGGTATGTTATTGATGAATGTTGTTTTAATAGACATGCTGAACGACCATGGAGGCCTGATTTGATTATGTGATGTGAGAACTTTGATTGAAAATGAATTATTTTAAATTATACATGTATATTGGTGATGAAACTGTTAAGGCCGGATATTGTGATATGGTATTTGGGCTTGTCTATTATTTACTGTATATACAGCGAGGTAACTTATGGACAGACCTATGAGAGGCCGCATAGGTGAATGGAGCTACAGTAGAGGTGTATAAAGGGGATAAACCATGGTAAGCCCATTGTATGCCGTGCGCTTAGGTACAGTTAAAGGACTCTATAAAAAGTCCTAGCGACTTGATAAAGATCTTGTGGATTTGACAGTTATAACGAGGATAATCACTTTATCACCAAGTGATTACTCGGAGCCAACATCAGTGAGACATGCAATGTTTTATAGGTGCATGTTTTACAAGCAAAGACATAAGTAATTATTTTAACAAAATGCATTGCATATGATTTTATGCATAACAGACTCACTAATGGATCTTGATGTTACCTCGGTTAAGGTAACGGTCGAGATAGTATAGCCAACCCAATTTGGATATTTAACTTAATGGCAGACCAATTAATCTTTTTATAGACATATGTTGTACCTAAGATGTATATATGTATTTTAAGCATGATATGTTGAGAATAATCCCAATATCATAATTTAGAAGTGTGTGAGCATGTATATATATAGATGTATGTATGTATTTACTCATTGAGTATAGTTGTATACTCATTCTTCATAATTACAGCTTTAGGTTAGGAGTGTTAGTCCTAGCCGAACTTGTGGTAGCGGTAGAGAGCTTGAGACGTTTTTGGTAGGTTATTCATTTCTTAACTCACATGTATCCTTTGAGTCCACTGGATTTGTAATATTTTTGAATATGTATATTTTTAGATATGTATTTTTCGGTTATGTATTTTTCTAGGGATGTATGTAAAGTATTGAAACTAAAAGTTTATGTAAGGAATTGTTATTTTGTTTAACTCGTATGTAAATGATTTTCAGAAATTGATACTTATATTATTATATATTTGTTGTAGATGAATTAATTATAGAGATCAATTCTTTGTTGTTGATAATCCCATAAATGAGAATTTTGTACATAAAACTATTTTTAGGATTTTAAAATTTATAGGTAAGCCTTATAGTCTCTTTTGGTACATTTTATATATAAAAGATGTATAAGAAGGGTCTGTGGCGATTATCACAAGAGGACCCTAGGATCGGGATGTGATAGAAACCTTATATATATAAATAGTTTATTGTCAATAAAATGTTATGTTATCATAAAAGATGCGTATTTGAAAGGAGACTAAATAATTTTAAATAAGGAGATTTGGAGATTGAAGCTAATTCAAGATTTTCTTCTTATTTTCATTATAGTATTTGACTATTAGATAATTAACATGCAATTGTTGTTAAAAGGTTTCATGAAAGATAATAATTAAAGAATTCTACAACCTAATTTGGAGTACTTAGGCATAAAATTTTCATAATAATAGATTAAATATTATTGTGTGTTAAGAAAGAATGGAAAAAAGAGAAAATTTGTAAAGTTGATGCATGATGTAGCTCAGTTTGAGAAATATACAAATTTCTATGTGATTTTGAAAACAAATTGTTTTATATCGTAAAATTAGACATAGGCGAACTTTACGCATGTCTACTATAAAATTTTGCATATTGAATTCTAAGCGTGTCAATTATATTAAAATTTTATGGGAAAATTCTACATTTTTAAATATTTATAAAATTTTGAATGAATTTAGTAAAATAAAATTTATTTAAAATAGTTATAGCATGAATTTAGTCCTAAATATTTTACTAATTTACTGTTTATATAACTATATTATCTCTGCAAAATTTTATAATATTTGGGTGTGTATTTTATTTTGTTAAAAATCGGACGTTGAGAGGTAATTAATATTTTTTCTAACACTCTTATGATAAGTGACCAAGTTTTGGATATAATAAACAATAGTTTTAGGAGGAACTAGGAGCTTCTCTTTTTATGTGATCTTTTATTATGATTATTAAAGATTTTATTTATATTTCATTAGAAAAATACATTGTTTAAGGTATAAAAAAAATTCTTAAATATCATAAGGTCAGATTTAGTAATTTTAGGAATATTATGTTGTTCAATAGATTAGAAATATAAGTAACACCACTGAGGTTGAATGATTTATGTTATGCTTTATAATTGTGTATATGAGGTTTGTGACTTTTAATATTTGATTATAGGCCAAACTGGTTAAGTTAGCTTTATTGTAATCATTAATAGTTAAGTAAATTAGATTTTTTTTTATTTTTATTTTGTTTTTATAAAAAAAGAATCACAATAGATGTGTGTATGTGGTTAACTATGTTTTGAAAATATTTTCAATTATTTACTATTATGAAAGTATTAATTTGCACATAATTATATATTTATGTGATTGTTCAAGATTATGTGATCGTTTATAAGTTATTTGCATTGACATGAAAAATTAACGTACACGTTTTATTTAAAGAGATAAGAAAGTAATTTTTATAAGAAAAGTGATAGATTCACTTTAGTAAGTATTTACCAACTTTAATTAATTTTACCAATTAATAAATTAACAAATCACACATTAATTAAATATAAAGGAGACAACTGATTTTAACATGATTTGGATTTTCCAATCTTACATTTACAAGGACACGCCCAGAAAAAATAATCCACTAAAAAATAAATGATTACAAATACCAATGAACTTATATAAAATAAAAACTCTCTCTTATTGTTGTCGCCGCTGTATTGAATCTTTATTTGTGGCTTTGTTCAGTGAGATCCTCTCATATTGACATGTCGAAATCCCTTTAACTTAATTTAGCAAGATTCCCTTACTAGATGCTGTTGAACTCCCTTCAACAAGCATAAATCCTTTTCTCGAAGAATAAAAATGTCTTAATGATACTTAAAAGAATACTCTCTAAGTTTATGAAAATAGAAATTAAAGACTCATAATTTTCACCATGTTGTTTTCACTTTAATATACAAAAGAAAACATTAACAATTTAAAAAATAAAAAGAACAAGAGGAAAGCAAAAACTCAATCGTCTCTCTCTTTTTAGCGTCCAAGAAGGCTGTTCCACGATGAGAATAAAACACACATATATATAGAAAAACCTAAACCTTGTTTAAAATGAGTTTTGTTTCCTAATCCAATAAGAAAAATATCTTTCTAAATAGGAAGGACTTTATCCTAAATAAAAAATTTGTTTCTAAATAATAATTCTTTTCTTTGAGTTGTAGAATTGCCACATAAGTTTTTTAGTTATGTTTAAAGTCTAACTTTGCCTAAATAACCAGTAAACTTGGAATATTTTTCATGAAGATTAAAACACTGATGAACAGTAACATGTCCAGTTTTGTTACAACAGAAATGTGCAATAAACAAAAATATGTTTTTAAAAGATGTCAATTCTGTAAACCCTAATTATAAGCCCCATTTATTTTAATCCAATATACAGTATATCATCGATGGGTGATATTGACCAAATAAATAATAAGTGAAGTTCTACTAAATAGTATTTGAATGAAGATATTATAAGAAATTTTTAAAAGAAGTTTCTTAAGTGAATTTTTTATTTTTGAGAATAACTATGGTTTTTATCTCATATCATATCATGCACATACATTGTATATTATTGTCTATGTATTTTATATACATAAAAAAAAATTAGTACACTTATTGAATTTAAAACTCGCAATAGTTTATTATGATTTCCAGATGATATAAGACTTGTGTGCGTAGTGGGTTAGGCCATGCTTTTGCTATCCCTTAGTTCGAAAAGATTTAGGATTTTTGCACTTTTTATTTGTTATTTTATTGGATTAATATAATCTCTTTTGGAGATTTATTATTATTGGTAATTAAAAACTATTTGACTAGACTATGTTTTCTAAATTTTAATAAATATTAAAAATTTTCCTAATTAAAAAAAGTTATTTGATGAGTTTGAACATTTTTTTACTCTTTTGAGTTAGGGTGTTACAATTTTAGTATAGGTCGTACCACTCTACGGTGATAAAATTCATGTAGTACTATTTAATGCATTCTTATAGATTTTGTTTGAGTAATTAGCAGATTGTTAGTCTTTATGTACAATATACATATTTTGAGATTTATTTATATGCTATCTTCGACATGGATATTACAAGTTAATTTATCATTTTGGGTTTTGATTTATAATTGGCAATGATGTAAAAAATATAGTATGTAAAGTATTCTATGAAAAATGTGTACAAGGTAATGTGTTGTTTTGATATTCGTAAACAAATAAGTAATGTTTGAAGTTGACATGATTGAGGTCAAATTTTGAAAGTGTTTATTTCAGTAGTTGCAGGTTGATAATGTTCAAAAAACGGAGTACGTTCTGCTGAAATTTTGGTAAAATTTTAACTATATAATTGATTTCTATTTGGTTAAGAGAAGTTAGAAATTATTTGCCTTAAATTCTCTAGGAATTTGGGATGGGTCATTTCAATATATGCATTTAGCAACTTCATCTCTGTGTTTTGTTGTCTAATCTCCTTAACTTTCTTCTCTAGACGTCTCATCTTTCCATTTATGATTGATGAATGATCTTGCAATAATTAATTTAATTAATGCATTCAAATATTAACAATTCCTAAGTAAACATTAAATATTAATATTAACTCATCGTGTGGTGTACATTTGGTTCTCCTGAAGATCTCCCACTAAATTATACAATTGGGAACGATATTTTTAGATCATTTACTGTAGTGAATTATGACCTTTCCCCCCTTGATTAATGTCACTTAGTCAAGTCGCACTCGGAGTCTCATCTGAGTCATCGTCAAGTTCATCACCAATTTGGATGATTTTCTCTCTTTTAGTTTCTCCCATCTCGAATTAAAAAGTGTTTAAAATACTTGACATTTTTCTCCACTCTTGTATTTGGTATTGAAATATATCTATGCAAAGTAAGAAGGGGATGAATTGTGTTTCTCAAACTTTTTTTTTTTAATTAAATCAGTAACTAGAACCCAAATGAAATAAACTAAGGAACAATAAAATTAAAGAGAATATGGGAAGAGCGGATGCAAAAACATTTTTATTGTGCTTTGGCAAATCTCTGGACTACCTTCATGCCCACAAGCTCCAAGTTTTGCAATTTTGCTAAACAAGTCTTGTAAACCACGAGACTTAACAAACATACACCCATGAGGTATACCAAATACCTTTGAAACCGTTACACAAAGTAAATTTACTAAATTTCACTCAAACTTGCTTCAAAGAAACATTCTCTCTTTGATCTTTCTCTCAAAGATTATAATTGAATTTGATTGTGAAATACTATCCACACTTTCAACTCTCACAAAAAAGGAAAAATGCAAATTAAAGTGCTAAATTTGTATGATATAGGATATGACAATTGTATAAGCTCAAAGTGTGTTTTTCTTGTTCACAAAATGATATAAGCAAGTTAATGATTCATGTAAGTTTGAAAATGATTTGAACCGTCAATTTATAGAAAACTTGCAAAACTAATTGTTATACAGTAAAAATTTAAAAGTTTGGTCAACCTAAGTTCATATTTGGTTGACCTAAGTGAAGTCAAACTAGTCCTTCCATTGAAGAGGGCAATTCAGTCGACTAAATTAGGGTGATGAAACTCACCCCATTCTAGTCGAAGTTCAATTGATCAAACTGCTTAGTTTGGTTGATTGAACTTTGGGATCAACCTTTCAAAAGTTTGCACTTTAGTCATTATTTTACAGATTTTGAAAATCTTGCATTTTGGTTTATAAAAGTTCCAAGTTAAAAAATTTTCAAAGTGATTTTCAAAAACTTTCATGTTTATTTTTCTCACTTAGAAAATGTTTGTTTATGATCTAATGTTGATAATCAAAGTTAAATAAATCATTCAAAGTATTTTAATAAATCAAAAAAGAATTAAAACATGAAATTTTAAGAAATTTGAGCTTATGTATCATACCAATCCAACCACTTTAACTTACAACTTACGAACAATTTAGTTACTTAAGCTAGTGCTTGAATATCTTCAATCTGGGTCTTGAATGGCTTGGTAAATTATTTCCTCTTTGAATTCCTCTTTAAGTTTTGAAACTTTGTGCATGATGGTGCTCAATGTTTAGCTATTAAAAGCAAAGTTAGTATGTGACTGTAAGAGCAAAAATTTGTCCCTATTGATATTCATTAAAATACTTTATGTTATGAGGAGTACATGCTCTTGCTACCAAAGATTCTTATTTTCTTTCCCATGCAAACAACGTTGAAAGAAATATAACGTGACTAACTTCACCATTTTGGCGTCAATGTTAAATTTAACTCCATTAAAAGCCATCTCTAATTTGTTATTTATAACTCTATTTCGACCTAAACAAATGCATCGTAAGCTCTATCACCACCATCTATGTTACTTCTATCAAGCTTTTGGTACTTATTACAATTATGGCCCGTGATTGTGGCAAACATTTATATTAAGAATTGTAACTCTTTACCTCCAACCCGAAAAAATAATACCACGTTACCTTAGCCTATTTGTCTAATAATATTTGTTGAATGATTTCGGAAGAAAAAAAATATCTTTAAGGTACAAAAGTGACTGAAGCATGATTGTTGAATATCTCATTTGCTCCTCTAGAATGTTGGTTATTAATATTCTTTAATTACCTCATATTTAATGAGAAAGACACTTTGGTTGAAAAAATTATTTAATTTTCTTTATCTTACATTGAACTGTTTTACCTTTCTTCTGTGTCATCCTATCCAAACAATAAATGATTTACAATCATTAAGTTTATTTTTACTATGCAAAAATGAGGAAACATAAATATTTTTTGTACCTAACCAAAAAATTTAAGGCATTCTCGTTATGGTCGGGTATTGTTCTAAGTATTAAGATAATTTGACACCTTCCTATACAAATAATCAATGATTTACAATCATTAAGTTTGTTTTGACTATGAGAAAATGAGAAACATAATTAGTTTTCATTAAATTGTTCAACCAATTATATCCTAAAATGCATTTATACATGATCCATATACAAATATATGATATATTACCCGACCCACAAGGACTTCCTCTAACGAACACTTGACCAAATATAATAATTAATTTTAGTACCTAACCTAATTACTCCACCTTATATGTAAGACCCATTTATCTTTGTACCTAACCAAAAAATACAAGACATTCTCATTATGGTAGGGTGTTGTTCCAAGTATTAAGAACAAACCCTAATTTGATACCATCATATCCAAATAATCAATGATTTACAATCATTAAGTTTGTTTTGATCATGCAAAAATAAGAAACATAATTAATTTTAGTTAAAAATATTTGGCCAATTACATCATAAAATGCATTTATGCATGATCCATATACAAATTATATGTATATTACCCGTTCCACAAGGAATTCCTCTCATGAACACTCGACCAACTATAATACTTGACCAATTAATCTTAGTACCTAAACTAATTACTTCACCATATATCAAAATACTCAAACCATTTATCTTTGTACCCAACTAAAAAATACAAGGCATTTTCATTATGGTTGATTACTGTTCCAAGCATTAAGAACAAACCCATATTTGATGTCATCCTATCCAAATAATGAATGATTTACAATTATTAAGTTTGTTTTTACTATATAATAATGAGAAACATAATTAATTTCAGTTAAAAATATTTGACCAATTACACTACAAAATGCATTTATACATGATCTATATATGGTAGATGTAGGTATTAGTACAATTTGGGTATTTTGGAATTTTCTTACTAATTTCTCATGTTTGCAGAAATATATTTCTCCAGCAAGCCCACAGCCTCCATTAAGACGGGTTCTCGTTGAAATTCTTCAAAACCCACTTGCAAAATTTCTCCTCCGAGCCTCCTACAAATTTAATCTCTTTCTCTTATGCAATTTCATCACTATTAATGGGTTGTCATTGAAATTCTTCCAAAACCATCTTTAAATATCCCCCCTGACTCTCTCAACCACCTCTTGCAAATGATCTCCGCTCATAATTCTAATCCTAATCACTTCTTGAAGACAATAATTGAGAGCCTATGCTTATAATTTACCATCATCCACCAATTACAAATTTAGGCAAATTCGAAGTATAAAATTCATTACACTCATTTGCAATCTTCAAACTAAAATAAGGTAATTATAAATTTGCGATTTTATTTTTAAATTATTGAATATGATGATAGATGGTCAAGTAAAATAAAATTATGTTGTATGATGATAATAGATATTATTCTTAATTTAAGTATTGGGTTTCAAATTTAAGAAAAAGAGTCGTGTGATGCCCATGATCATGTACACACGTACGGTCATGTATCGTTAATGGCTGTGTAATGCATATTACTAAATATATGAACACTAAGAGCTAACAACCATCTTATATTCTTAATCCATTATATTATTTATGAATTTTAGAGCTTGTGTCTTTTGTTAATGTTATATTATTTTTTGAACTTTAAAATTGTTTGTTTCGTTAGTATTATTTTAATTGAAAACTTTGGAATTGGTTATTTTGTTAATATTATATTAATTTGAACTTTGAAATTATGTGTGAACATTATATTATTTCCGAATTTGAAATTTGTATGCTTTGTTAACATATATATGTAAAAATTCAGAAATGACATCTAAAAAAGATTAAAAAATGAAAGATCATAAAGTGAAGGTGTATAATTTATCATCATTGAAACTAATTATGAATATCAAATATCACTTACCCACGAGCAGCATGCAATATTTAAGAAATCGTGATTTGGTCATTTTATAGATTTGTAAGATATACAGTTTTCTTCATAGTTGATACACAAGTTACTATCAAAACACATAAGTTCAACAAAAAAATGCATTTTATTTGAAGATTGCTAAGTAAGTGTGTCTTCAATGTTACAATTTGCACTGATCATGATTTGAATTGTGCCGAATATGTAAAACCTTTGCTAAATATTGTTGAAGATAATAGGGTATGTGATGCTCTGATGAATTGGAATATGAATAATTCCAAGAAATAATTAGGTGAGGCATTCATGTCAAACAAGTCTGGTGAAGATAGGAAGATGGAAAAATTTGCGATGTTGTATTTTTCGGAGGCTGTATTGCTTGGAAAGGAGTGCAAGAATCAAATTGCTAAAGATTATATGCTTTAAATTGACAGTTACGAGGAATTCAATAGATATCATTTGGGACTATCATTTTTTTAGGCAGCAATGAGTAGTATCACCTACAATGAGAGTAAAAAGAAGGTAAACGCAACTCTAAACTTCCCTTTTACATTACAGGTAACATATGTAATATTTAATTAATTTATAGTTTTTACATAGAATTTAAGGATAATTAAAATTTTAAGTTAATCACATACACTGCATTGTATAAATTTTGTAGGTGTGGGCATACTAGATTATTCATTAAAGAAGACTAAGAAAAGTGATGGTGTCAAGATACCTAGGATTCTAAATTGGAGAGCAGTAAAGGTTATTACCGCTAATGAGTTAGAGAAAACCATCTTCAACAATGAAAGTATAAGTACTACAAAAATTTTCAATTCATGGTTTCTAGCATGACATAAATACTAACTCATCTTACGTCTCATACAACTTCAAGTTGACAAAAGAGTTAGTCTGTAAAGAAGCTAAGACATCAAAAAGTTGTGGATTATACGATAACGAGTGGTACAGAGTTCCATAATGACTCAGAGACCATTGACTCATATGATACACCATCGAATGATGAAGGCAATGCATATTTAGATGGTCGCAACTTAATCCTTCACATTCCTTACCAAGAATATTATCCTCAAATAAACTACCATCTTCCACCAAGAAGAATCCACCCAACACAACCACTAAGCCTGGGAAACAATTGTCCAGAATTGTAAGTTCTTGAAAATTTGTATTGATTATTTTTGTATTACATTATTAATTTACTATAACACCAACATGCACCGAGTCATGTAGGTAAGCACATCTAGCCTATTGATACTCGTGCATGTAATATTGAGTTGAAGATTAATTATTTGGATGATCATATCCTAAACAATTATATAAAAAATGCAAAAGAATAAAGTGCTAGAGACAAATATATGTACGTTATTTTGTCAAGTTCGCGTACATAGAATCAAATGAATTTGATTTACAAGTTTGACATGGTCTAATATGCTATATATCATTTATTGATGCAGTAAAACTTATTCTAGCCAATAACGTTCTTCTCCTTCTTGCTTGTATATTACTAAACCTGTAACCACAACAAAACCTAAGGGAGTAAAAGTCGGTAGTCTGGCGAAAACCCTCCGATACTTAAGTCAGGATTTTACTTTATATATGAGAGAAAAAAGAGAAAGATAAAGACAATATCTGCTCTAAACTTGAAATTAAGTTATCAAGTCGTGCCCAAAATTCATCATTCGTACTTGGTTGTCCTTGGTCTCCTTTTATAAGTTGATTTAAATATTTCAAATTTAGTAAAATTTCATGGAATATGGAAATAACAATCCTAGTCATATTATGATTCCAAGAATCACGAAGATTTTACTTTTTAAGCATTAGCTTTCATGATTTTGTGGGATTTTGAGTCTTTCTTGTAAAATATACCTATCAGGGAATGGATCCTTATTATAGAATAAGTCTTACTTGCAGAATATATTTACCAGGCTAATGATCCTTATTATGGGATAATCTGGAAAGAAATTAAAAATAGAATGAATCATTTGTTGACACGCAACTGCTAAGAGGTCTCAGAAGTCTTTACTTGAAACTTCCTCATCCACTTGATGTGAGCTCATTGTGTTATATATCTGAGACATTTGCCATGTTATATCCGAAACCTTCATATTTAAACTCGAGGTCTTTTATCTGACCTCAAGTTGTCTTGACCCTTACTATATCTAACCTCAAGCCTTTCTTTCTTCATGATACTCTATTTTGGGCTCACAGCCTATTGAACTTTACTTATATTCCAAACTACATCCCCAAGCAACTTAGTTTTAGTAAAAAAATAACTGTTTTGACAGATACTAAAAATCTTGATTTGAAAAGACGTGCTTGTTCGCCAAATCTAAATGTCAACTTGAAATCCGTGAGCCTTATCCACGTGGCAATTCCATACTAGTTTAACAGATCATGTCATTTCGGGTCTTAAACGATCTTCTATGCCCTTATGATTGCTACCTCCTTTCACATTTATGAGGGCAATTCTTCAACTTCTCATCCAACGTGGCTTCACCTCATCCCTTGTTGTTTTTTTTTTTTTTTTTTCATATGAACGACTAAGGTTTCTTTGCTCTCCTAAATGCCCTTTCTTTTATTCTTTCATTTCCTTCATCTTCATTCCATAGTGCAACTTTAATCACACTACAAGCATTCTTGACAGATGTTAGCCTTCGAACTTCAACCAAGCATTCTTTGTTTAAGCATTCATTCTTCTTCAGCCACTAACTAGTAAGTTTCTAGTGTTCCTTTTAAATCTTTATTTTTGTTGAATTTTTGGTGTTTTTGGTTGATTAAGGCATATACTAGATAGTTTTAGGGTTAGAGACCTTAGGTAAATATTCCATGAGTTGTTGATGACTAGGAGCAGCTTTTGATTTCCTGTTTTTCTCCTTTGTGAATAAAGATGAGTTCTGTTTCAAGTGATAACGAGTCTGCCTCCAAGGGAAAAACTCTGAGGAAGAGCTAATCGACATTTATGTTCATTCTCCCATCCCTTCAATGAGGAGCTTAATACCCTATGAAGTGGATTGGTTCTCTTCTTCTATTACAGAGTCGAACTTAAGGGCTTACACCTATTGCTACGACATCCCTGAGAAGATTTACCTTGGAGCTCTTGAGGAGGATAAACTCCTTACCTGTCCTCTTGATGGTGAATTTCCTTCAATGATGAATTATTTTACATTTGGGTTAGACTTTCACTCCATTTTTAGAGGTCACTCATGATCATTGGGAACTTCAGTTACAATGAGTTATACCAAAGTAATGCAAAATGGTTCGTATTGGCTCATGTCCAATCCACAGTGAACCCAAGAGATCACATACATTAACTGGTAAGTTAACGATAGATAAAATAAATATCATTAAGTCAGTTAATGATGTTTCGTATTGACAAAAATCAAATTGCTCCAATAAGTTGATTGGAATGCAATTTTATTGTTTAAAAGTAAAGAATAAATTTTCTAATAATAACGCACTAGCACCTGTAAGTTCGAAAAATGTTCTGGTAATTTATTAATACCGTAAATATGATTTACGGATATATGAAAGACTGATTGATATATTATTTGATTTATATATTAATAAATAAATTAGTTTATTTTTTAATATTTAATAAAGATTATTGTAGATCAAATAAATACTTGTTTGACAAACAAATGAATCATTACTTGATAAATGGAAAAATCAAATAAATCATTGCTTGACAAATGAAAAAAAATCAAATGAATCATTGTTTAACAAATGGAAAAATCAAATGTTGTAAGTAACAAAATATTTCCCATACTTATTTATTATGATGCAAATCAAGGGTGTGGATTATGACACCTAATATTTACAAATTATAATTTTTGAAATACTTAATTAAATACTTGTTTGACAAATGACATCATGTAAAGTGGTCAAATGTTAAAATCTTATTAATATTTATCCATAATAATAGAAATCAATCGTAATGATTTTGACACCTAAGTTTTTTTATTTTATTATTAATATTTATTATTACTTAATTGTTAAGTAATTAGATAAAATAAAAAACTTTAATGAATAAATTAAATTTTATAGATTTTAGAATTTATCAATGAAAAATTGACAAGCTTGCTATCATTTATATATTTTGATATATTTGTAAGTATAAATAAATAAAAAAAGAAACAAAAAAAAATTCCTTGACATTTTCTAAAGAAAATAAAAAGGAAAAAAAAGATAAAAAGATAAAAAAAATTATTTTCTCTTGTAATATCTTATTTCTTAATAGTTAGGAACATTTTTCTAGTTGTAGAAAATTGTTCAAGGCTTGTTGAAACTTGTAATAGTTATATTATAATCTTAATCAAGTTTTTCAATATATAAATTGAAAATATCGTCAACAAACTAGCGTGTGGATACGCTTGGAGGCAATTGGAGACGGTTTGTTTTTTTGGATTTACAACATAAGGTATAATTTATATATCCTTCTTGTTATTTTTGTTAAAAGTTGTTAAAAATATTTAAAGTTTGCATAATTTTCAATTTAAATCCTTCAGAAATTTTTTTGCACAATTGTATGACAGTTGTTACTTTTGGCGAGTGGAAACTGTTTCCTAATAGTAGCATTAGAGTCACAAAACTGATATTTATGGCAAGTTTTGAAATTTCATTAGTTGGCATGTAATGTGATTATAAGTTCTATGTAACTTATATATGATTTATTATGTTAACAATAAATTGAAATGATATAAAAATATGTTTTATGTGATTTTATGTATATATATGTTAACATGTTTATATGAATGTTGGATGTGTTTTTTGACACATATAATACATTCGGGTCACATGAAAAATATGGAAATTGCCATATATTCGAAAATATGCATAATATTGTATTATGTTGTGAAATAAAATTAAAATTAAAATTGCATAAAATTATTTTGTGTGATTTTAAGAAACTTAGATGAAAATCATTATTAGTGCTAATTTTGATTTCCTCTTTAATCTGTACAGCTATCACCAAAATTGGACTTAGGAAGTTGTAGTGGCAAGTATATGTTCATGATTTTTTATATCTTTGCACACTTAGTTTATAAAACAAAATTTTGTGTTGTTGTGCATGTTAACTTCGGTTCTTGACATTTTTATAGTGATGTTGTTGTTATTTGGTTTCTATTAATGTTGTGATTGTATTGTGAATGTGAAATTGAAGTTTGAATTGATGTTGAATGTTGGTTATTTGACTGCACTGCCTTTATTTATTTATTCGGAACAATTGATATTAGATTTTAGAAATTTTATTTTTGATTTAGAAAATAGAGATATGAAACTTTAATTTGCCACAGGTTTTATTGGATTTGAAATGACTTTATTATGAATTTTTGAAGTGAAATGCTAAAAATTGGAATTTACTGTTTATCTGACAGTTTTGAAAACTTTATAAAAATTGTATTTCTTGGGTATTGATTCTAAAATTCTCTTATTTTTTTTTCTATAAATTAGATATATAAAGATTTAAATTTCCACTAAAATCACTTGAATCGAAGTTGAAATGAATGTGTAGTGAATTTTCAAATATGTATATAAATGTAAACTATGAGTATGTTGTTTCTATGAGTAAGGCTTGTAAATGAATGTTGAATTGAGAAGTTGAAATTGAATATATGGCATGAGTGTTAGTGGCTAACATTAGGGGAAATGTTTTGGTTATGTTTAGCAACCGCTTACTACGATAATTATATGCTACTTTGTATCCTTTTTGTAGGGTTCAGTTAGGTGTTATAATGCGTGGTATCAAAGGCGTTAAGAATATCAAAATTGTAGGATAGAAAGTTTTAGTATTTTAATTGCGTACGAAATTGTATTTGGTAATATAAGTCTCAAATGATTGTCGACATAGAACAACCACATACATTATGCATGCATTATTCTCATTACGAATATCTAGTTTAATATTTAAAGTTTTGTATTATAATACAAATCATTTATGACACATATAGGTTCGGATAGTGCAAATAGAAATTCACCTCCATGAGAGGATCGACAAGAGAGTGAACTTCCACCCTAAACCGATGAGTGAAATTTTATGATACCATCCTCCTAAAAATATTTAAATAAAGAAAAACTTTGCAATTTTTTTTATTTTAAAGTATGTAAGAATTTGATCACTTACTTAGTTGATCATTTTTTAAATGGATGCAATATAATGGCGGACCTTTGAAACACATAGGTGAGTAAAAGGAGTGGTAGATGAATGTTGGTGCGCCCTCTCAATGTATTTTGCATTGATTTGATTATTATGAAGTGATATGGTCTTGGACTAGACTATTTAATAAGTTGCATAATTATTTTGTCCACTGTTGATTTATGTTTATTAAATCAATTATTTGACACTATGTACCCAGCCTATACATATATATTTTGTAAAAAGGTAGATATAATAATTTTTCACTCACTGAGTATAATTGTATATTCACCTTTTGTTAACATTTTAAGATACTCCGAATGGTTTTGATTGTCGTGGTAGTCGGCTTTTGGAGACACGATTTTTTCTACTTTTTTAGTATTTGATTCAAGCCAATATTCAAGATCCACCGGAGAATACTCTCATTAAATTTATTTATTTGGTATGAGATAATTTGTATTACAATGTGAAAACTTATTTGAAATTTACGAAATTGGTTTGTATTTTAGTTTAAAATACCTCTATGTATTATTAATTATGTACTATTGTGTATATTCATTTTCTATGTTTTAAATTCTAATATATATATTTGTTCTTTGCACATTCATGGAGCACGTTCCAATTTAATGAGATGTAACCTAAGGATGTGCGGCAATTGCCACGTGTCGACAACCCAGGATTAGGGCATGACATCACAAATACACTTTATTTGTATGCATGACTAAATAAAAGAAACAATTTATATTTGTAAATAAAGAACTCTTTCTTTCATTAATAAATAATGTACATATGCAAGATAAAAGATCCCTGAAGTAGACGACTAAATGAATTCTAAGACATATCATAACAATTTATCATTAAATAAAATATTTAAACAACAATATATATATTTACCAAACTTCAAGAGAGAGTATAATCTTTCATAATGAATTCTCTTCACTTTTAGGTACCGGTTGCTAGTTTTTCTTGCTTTTATTTTTATTTATTTATTTTTGTTTTACTAAATTTTTTTTTTGGTTACGATGTATAATGGCTAGGGGTGACAATTCGAGTTATTATGTCGTATTATAATTTTGTCATGCCAAATAGAGGTCAATCAAAATTCAATTCGTTTATTCAACATGTTAAAAAGTCAAATACGAATACAATTCGTTTATTAAACGGGTGATTAAGATATGATTTATTTAGACACTATTAATAAACGAATTGTAAATTAATCGTAAATTAATCGTAAATGAATCATAAATAAATTAATAATATCATTTTATTTATTTATAACACGAATTTGTTTACGATTTTTTTTATTCATTTATGATTTGTATATTAAATAAATAAACGAATTTTAAACGAATTGAGACGATCATTTTATTCATTGATAACATGAATTTATTTACAATCCATTTATTTGTTAATGATTCTTGTTTTAAATGGATAAACGATTCTGGTAATTTAAATACAAATACGATACGATTATTAAACAAGTGACACGAATACAATTTGTTTATTCTTCGTGCTAAAAATTTCAAATTTGATATTATTTATTTACTTTAAATTTGTATTATATAACCGTATCGTAACCCATATTACTATTTCTAATAATAGGATCGATAACTCATATTGCTATCTCTAATAATAGGGTCGAATTCGAGCCATAGCCATATCCCGTTTTTTAAAATCTATTTTTAAGTTCTTCACTTTCATTGTTTCATTATCTTCCCAATATGATTCTTAAAATAATAAGAAACAAAAGTGCATATCAATTAGGGCCTGGTAGTCATTACTATATCCTCCCTTCAGGAATCATTTATGTTTTAACCGCGGGTTCCCATCATTTAGCACTACTTTTATAATAAGTTAATTAATCGAATAATATTTTATGAATGTCATATGACTTGAATTGGAACTAATAAGAGAAGATAAGAGCAGTAGTATTAGTATGTAACAAGAAGACGACAAAACTACACGTGATTGTTTGACTGATTGACATGATCAACCTTTACCTCATGCTTTGTTACACTCGGAAGACATTTTTCTTTACAAGCTTCTTTCTGATAGGGGGGCCAACCCACCCAAATAACCTACCACTTTTTTTTTTTTTTTTTTTTATCTGCCTAAAATAAACAACATTCAAATTTCAAAGAAAGTAAGTTACAAGAAACCTTCATCACATTTCTCTTGGCAGGACAGGACAGGACAGGACAGGACAGGGTGGTGACAAGGTGATACATCCTTATCACTAATTAATTTATGTCCTATGGGTGACAAGGTGATATATCCTTATCACTAATTAATTTATGTCCTATGGATATGAAATGATTTGGTTTGATATCACTCCCAACAAATTTAAACTCAGGAGCTGTTGTTCTGAATTGGATGTGAGGCACAACTGTCTTCAATGGTGGCCTGGGAGTTCAAGATCTTTCTAAGAGAACGATATTGCAGGCGGACATTCTCACCACTTCCAATAATCTTAAGCAAGTACCTACAAAAAAAATGTCAAGCTTTGCCATTAAAACTGTCTCAGAAGGCATCTTTATCTATAATTGAAGACTAAATAGCAGTGAGTGCGAGTAAAAAGTTAGGTCTGTCCCACTTACCAGCCATTGAGACATTGAGATGTGATGACAGCTTCCTTCCCGACAAATTTTTCTGGTGTCCTCCTATTTCCCTGTACAATCCAGTACGCTCTTACAAACTCTTATCTAAATAAGTATAAGCACTCATAGTCACGCAGATTATAGTGTCAAAGAAAGCAAAATAGTCACCTTAATCAGCACCTTCTCATTAACAGAAAATGGATATTGTACCCCCCTATGCAACCCATCCTCAGCAGCAGCATCTCCATTTTCCTAGACACAAATAACAATGAAAATAAATTCATTGTATCTAACAAAATGGCATTACTTTCCTATCAAACAAGCAAAAGAAATAAGGTTTCTTTCAAACTCAAAATATATTTCCCAAAGCTCTACATTATATGTCAAAACATTACCAATTTATTAGGTAATTTGCTTGGACATATCTTTCACAAAGAAAAACTTTTAGTACTAGTCAATTTGATAATAGGTTTTTTGAATAGCACCTTCACATCAATTTGGCTGAAATGATGATACAAGTCTACGCCATCAAAAATTACTTAAAACAATACATGAAGATGCCAACTTGTATGAATGAACATTAAGGCCATGCAGGCATGCACTAAAATGCATATGTCAAGCTTAAGTTCAAGAACATAAACCAAAAATGCAGCAGCCTTCTAACATCCACCAATTATACTGGAACAGTCACACCATTGGTTATTACTAATTCCTTCCAAACACTATGTAAGGTAAAACAAGTCAAAGAAATTGGGCCAACAGTCAGACAACTTGACCACAAACACAATCACCAATATTTTTTCAATATTTCACCTTATCAAGCTATATATATTTGTTTCTTCACTTTTACCTTAAATTATCTATTTCTCTATATGTTGATAAATGTGTTCACAAGACTAAATGCACAACCCAAAATAATAAATATGTACATAAGACTATATGCACAACCCAAAATCTAAAAACACTAAGACATTGAAATATCAGGAACTTTGTCAAACTATACCCTGTTTGATCTTCTCACTGGATCCATTTGGTCACCCATTTCTTTCCGACGCTTACGTAGAGCTGCATTATGGAATAGCCTTCGATCATCCTCTTGCTTGACAGCTGCAGCAGCAGCTCTAAGAGCTGCAGAAAGAAACACAAGGGGAATCAAATGATAAGAGAAGTAAAATGGAATCAAGGACTGGGTATCAAAAGCCCAAAGAATGAATTAAGCGAAGCGAATGTACCAAGATTAGGGACCAAAGACCCAGTCTCAATTTCTGCATTGCAGACGGTACATCTTGACTGTGATGCAAACAATAATTGTAGTTATAAGTCATGTCTCATCTAGAGGGCATCATAATAAATCATAAAAAACATCCAGGGTAGCAGTCCTTTCTTTAGAATAGACAAGTTTAATAAAATTATACAAATAACTTTGCTGGTTTTGTCATCTATATCTGAAATCAAACACATTGTTGTTTCAGAATTTCAATGAGATTGTGATTTCTAAATGCATTTTTCATCTTGGCTTGAAGGCACATAGATCCATACAGATGTATGATAGTAAAAATTCATGAGAGGTTATAAATTAACAGCAACATCCTTACCAATCAATTTCATCTTTTTGCTTATTTCTACAAAAAAATTAATCTATTCAAGGCTTGAACACAAGACAGGAATATGATTAGTTATTTGTGAGCTTATCAACCTTTTGCTTTGCCTATAAGCTTGATGCAAGAGGTACGATTCAAGGGAAAGAAGATAGGATTTAAGACAAATCTATTGGGAAACTACATCAGTTTGTACAAGATGATGGTGCGATAAGGGTAAGCAAATAAATGAGTCAATTGAAAGGTCTTATCTTTGTTGGCATTCCCATTATTGTTCCTCTAGGATCAATTTGTTAAGCAAATAACATAAATTCATCAAGAATAAACTAGTTCTGTCACAAAACAACAGTAGTCTCATATCTCAGAAGCATTACACATACATAAACTCGGCTGCTGTAGGGTTCAACTCAGGACTAGGTGAATAACAAACATATTTTAAAGGACCTCTTCTATAGAGAGAACCATTCAGCAGAATAGTCATTCAAATTATCTTTGCTTATAACTTTGAAAACATTTCACTTCAAGATAATGCCTTAGATTTTTAGTTTAATTAATATACCTAACTGGAACTCAAGTGTATGGGGTACCCTTTCTTTCTTATCTGTACAGGATTTGAGGTGGGAAATCGAGAGTAGATTTGGTTTTGGGAGGATATATGTCCTGGAGATGTTCCTTTTTGAGAGCTGTTTCCTAGACTTTGCAGATTGACTCATGATCATGATGTTTCTATCAAATCAAGAATGACCTTCGGCTCATCCCCTTTAATCTGGAATTTAAATTTTAATTTCTCAAGAAAGACAGAGCAAGTGACAAATTTTGAGATATGACGGCTATTTTGGATCATGTTTTTATTGACGAGATGAGTGAAGATAGAAGGATTTGGAGGCTTGAATCATCAGGCACCTTTGTTGTAATCCTATTACAATTGGTTAACAAATGATCACTCTCTCAACAGCTTCTTGCCAGCAAATTTCATCTGGAAAGCTAAGGTGCCTAGTAAGGTGCAATTGATTGTTCAGGCTTTTTCTCATAGTCGGATTAATACAACTGAAACCACTCAAAAACGTTCCTCAATGCAGTTCTGGCTCCTTCCTCCTTCATGGTGTGTTATGTGCAAGAATAGTGAAGTGACTACTGACTGCCTCTTTTTCCATTGCAATATAGTTAATAGACTATGAAAAAATATATTTCATGCTGCTAAAGTTTTATGGGCTTTTCCATCCTATTGCATTTCAGTGCTTATTGAACAAGCATCGGCTTCTGCTAGAGGATATGGAACAAGAGTGTTATGGAGATGTATTGTCTTGGCAATTTTATGGGTTATTTGGCAAGAAAGGAACAGAAGAATTTGTGCAAATTCTAGAGGGGAAGATGGCAATTCTTTTTGGGATAGATCTTGTTTCCTAACTTCTCTTTGGGCGTCAGTATTAAAGGAATTTTAAGATATTTCATTCTTCTTCATTCATTTAAATTGGGATTTTGTACAGTTTGGGAAGGGCTCACAACCTAGATAGGTTTTTGGAGATATTCTATTAATTATGCATTCTTGCTTTTGGGGTTAGTGAACAGCTTGTTCACCTATTTTAAATCTTCTTCAGTTAATACCAAAAAAAAAAGTAAGTAAATAAAATAAGTGTACTCAAGTGAACTTAAAAAATAAAAAATAAAAAAAATCATGCAGGTATCTATACCACTGGATCTTCCCTCACCAGGTGGCTTAATTCCCTTGATGAGCTTCCTCAGCATATTCATCAAGATGCTTGAATCCATATTTAATATAGGTTAGCTTAATTGGTTGTACTGCATTTTGGGTTCTTTAAATTTATTATGCATTTTCTGTTCTTTATAAAATAATATAACACCCTAGTACTGAGGTTTTGTCCAAAACGAAAAAAGAAAAGACACGATTGGATCCTTCATCTACTTCTATTAAACAGCTTACTCTTTGGTGGTAAAGAGCCCTGGGATTTATACATCAAGTTCTATTTTCAATGGTTTGGTTTGAGGTGATTAAGAGCCTTCGGACTGAATAATAATATACTGCAAAATATTTATCAAGATTTCAACATGCCTGTAAGCATCACTAATATCTTTCCATATTTTGCTGTCACTTTAAAACTTTAACAACCATTCCCTTTCTCAACCTATTTTTTATTCTTTTTCCAATGGATGATTCTCCGAGTAGACATGATCGGTCCTACATGCACATCCAGTGCAACTGGAAGAATTTTATTAAAAAAAATACTTAAATAATAATTTTAAAACTTATGTCAACCAAATACACCCCCTCCCTCTGATTGTAATATTCATAGATGGATCTCACCATTGGCTGGACTAGGCTACAAGCACAACCCAGCATTGAAAAAATATATAGACAAAAAAAATTTATTCTAAACCATCCCACCATTTTCTTAAATATAAAATTTTTGTGACTTTTATTATTGTACTTCATTATTATTTTTTTTTTTCAAAAGTGTTAAAAACAAAAAATTCAATTTACCACACGATCCCTATATCAAGTGTTTGTTATCCTGTCACATAAATTAGATTCAATTTGATGGTCTCTTAATTTGTGCTTTATTTTTAAAAAATTTAATGCCTAGGATTTGTTCTTATTTCTATAATTGAGTTGTGTTTTTATTGTTATTAGGATTAATTATTATTAGAGGTAAAGTATGTAAATATTTTGAGTGGTAGCATTTGAATCATTCTCTATCTTTTTTAATGCTCAGAGCTTTGACACATAAATCTATTAAGAATTAAACTTCTCACTATTATATATTTATTTTTCCCTTCTGTCAAAATTTGTTAAAAATAATTTAACTATCATAAAAATAGCCAAAGCTCAAAATTGATTTATGGTTACGTCCTAGGTAATATTCAATGTTGTGTTTTCCAAATTCATCAATTAACACAGTTATTCTTGTTACAGTACAAACTTTGCATACAATTCATAACTGATACTCAATTGGCCCAAACAAACAGCACAAAATTCCAAGACATGTATGTTCTTTTCTTCACCCATTATTGATAAGAACCAAGATATGTACGCAATATGCTATCAATGGTTTAACCCAATGTTATTAACAATTCCAATCTCTTTTAGTCAACTGGTTTTGCATGTTTAATTGTACGACTGGTTTTGAAGACAATCAGTATACCTTTTATTAGAGCTGCATTCAAGAGAAAGTAATTACAACAGAAAACTAAAGGCTGTTTTACTTAGCAAATGCTGCACTCTACAAAATTAATCATCCTTTGCACCCAGTAAAAGAGCTAGAACTGTTATCACACATGCAGTAGGCATCTTGATAGCAATCACTTAAATATGACCATAATCACGAGAACAAGAGATATTCCTACTCACTGTTTCAATGACTCTTCTCAGCATGAGACCACCGAATGAATGTCCACATGAAACAACCATGGCATCTTCGAGGAATGCACCACTAAACACAAAGAATTAGAGAAAAGAGTTTAATTTAGAACTACATATAAATCATTACACTATCAACCAGCTGACTCAAGAAACATGAAGTGTCAAACCCATTTACAAGTGGAAATGCACAACCATTATGAGGCAAATTCATGATAAAAAAATCACAAATAGAATATTGAAATTATTTATCCTACCAAATTATGTAGCATCTTAATTGCATATTTAAGGGCTGTCTCAGGATTCTACAAGTGTTGAAATGAGGTAACAAAAAATATATTATAATATCACAATGTTGAGTTGTGTAATTAAGAATATCATGCAGCACCAATCACTCGGTGCAGAGTTAGTATCCTCTACAGAAGCCAACACCTAGATTAATGGCCTGGACATCAATAAAGACATCCTTTTGGTGCAGGAAACAGGAAACCATTAATCTGTTTAGTTAATGGCCATTACAATTAATAGTTTTATGAAGTGTTACTAATTGGATATGTGTAATTTAATGTTTTGCAAAAGTGGACTGTAGTTTTGTGTCCTTGACTTGTTTGTGTCTATGATCAGTCATTAAATCTCTAATATGGCCTTTAACTCATTTAATTATTTCTGGTAAAAATTCCATATTTATTTGATATTTAGGAATGCTAATGCTGTTAGAAAGAGTGTTAAATTTCAATATATAGCTTTAATCTTATAATTACATGGTTGATTTAATATATCTGAGCTGATTATTAGCAGTTCTGAATCATGCAATGATTGTTCTAGTTAAAAAATGCTAGTCTTTCATATTCATGTTTTGCAATGCGAACATGTGCAAATTCTTGAAACAATAACCAAATGAGAGAAGAGCTCATAGCAGCTTAACAATAAGGGGAGGGCAGGGGGGTTGGAAAAAGAGCATAGAGAAAGAATGAACTCACGATAAGGAATCTGAGAGAACGCTTCTTAATGAAGGTTCTTTATTCATGCTGTTTTGGGCTACCTGTGATCACATTAAAGTAATCAAATGCATATTTACAGATTGCAATTTTAAAGTGTAACAAATAAATTTATGTACTGAATATAGAAGTTACAAATTAACATGAGGATAGCAATTAAAGATGTGGGAAATAAGTAACAATGTTCATATATTTCAGACAACATTCCTCTAAGAGAAATATGCACTTTTTAATCTCTCTACAGCTTCATAACAACTAACAAGTGATGAAAATTGACCAAGAGACAAGTCAAAACTCTGCATCCTGGGTGTTTATAATGGACACCATAAGGCCAAAACCCTCCCTTAATTAACAATAGAAATGAAATCTGCGTCTTGAATGGATTAAATTTCTCCAAATCACCAGAACCCCAATCCTAACACTTTACAGAAGCCAGAAACCGCAAAAAATAATATTAATGATAATTAGAACACATGAACCCACGAATAATGTACTAGGGCTTATCATTTCTATTTAAACTTTCATGTTCAGTTTTGGGAATGCTGAAAGATAGAACTTACATAAGTATTATCAGAACGAGTACACAATCCGTCTTCCTCAGCAGAAAGGTCATCCATAAACTGGCTTACAGATATTGGTACATAACTCTGGGGAATGACATGACCAGCAGCAGCAATTGGTGAACAGTCTAATATAGCATTTCCCTGTGGCATGAGCCTAAATGCCAGTGATGTCCTGCAGTCACAATATTCTATGGGATCATTTAATGTGAAGCAGAAGTTTAATCACATCTATATTCAAAGTTCATGCATCATGAAAGTGAACTTAAACTGTATTAGTTATACCTCCCCCCACTATTAGTGCATGGCATATAATCAGGAGCAGCTCTATATAAAGCAGTAGGACGAAGGCCAGCAGTAGCATGGCTCAGTGCCTTGCCTGTAATAAGTAAGAGATCCCCAGGAGATGACCCGCCATCTGCCAGGTACCAGCGACCATTGGGGTCACAAACCTATGGAAGAAACAATTTTACATATGTAAAGAGATACACATCAAAATATCCCAAATAAATAACATTAATCAAGTTTTTATGAAATGTCAAAGTTTTAAAAAAAGGACATTTTGAAGCCAGCTAAGCACATGAATTTAGCAACCAATTATCCCAACATTTTAGAAAGCCACACTCATTAAAATCAGATTTATTTTCAAATTCTAGGTACCTGCAGACCAGGACTATCTGAGGAAATCATTGTTAATAATCCCTTCTCAACTTCACAATTTATTGCAGGCTTCCCTGCCCCAATAGCCCCTTTTCCATTTTGCAATGATATGTGAGAGTAGGTGGCAACAAGCACCGATGAGGACACTTCATTAGCAGGCAACGGCATATCATCAAGCAAATGATTAAAAACACTGCATTACATAAATTATAAGCAGAAATCAGGTATTATTAAATAGAGAAAAAGAGGGGCAAAAGAAGCTCAAGCAATGTGTATCCAGAATAAATATCCATCACGACCATACTCGCTTCGCAAACGGAGATGTCTTGCTATTCCAAACAAAGCTGCACGAGCTGCCTTCCCCATGCACCTGAAGATATCAGCCATACACGGGGGAGACGAGTCCCAATCTTCCAAAGCCCTGTTACAATACAAACTTGTTAAAAAACCAAAATTAAATGTTGGTCATAAAAAAGGAACCAAAATTAAAATCAAAGCATAAACATGTTAAAAAAACCTTTAAATAAACAAATATAAAAAACTGGTATAAGAAAATATTATTGGCTGCTCTTAAACAACCAGACAGCTCAAAGTCCATGGTACTAAAAGATGAAATTTGTGCAACAAAAACTTGAGTCGAATCGATAAAAGAACCCAATTAATGCATCTTCATACATAAATCCACTGAACAAAGATCTAGAGGTTTTTGGCTGATAAGGTATGAACACAACCTCTACAGACTTCAATAACTCTTAAAATTCAGAACGGATGGAGGGATTTCAATGAGATAAACATGCACTGAAATTGGCTAGGGCTAGAGTAGTATGAAAGTCTTCCAATTTTAAAAGAAGTTATGATGAAAGGCTATAAACTCCAAGGGGGTGGGTTAAGCAATAAAAGACCCTTGGACTCAACAAAGAGGTTTGGAGTTCAAACCCCTTGGGACAAAACCTGCCTAGGATAATAATATTCCACGAGTTTCTTGGCTATCAAGGTCGTAGGGTCTGACAGTAGTCCCTAATTTAGAACTCGGTGAACCTAAAAAGGTCGAGGGATTTCTGAATATTAAAAACAAAACAAAATAACATACAACGAGAGTCTATCAGAGGCTGTAAAATAATCAATGGCAGCATACTATATCCAATTTCGAGTCAAGATTCCACCTAAGCCAATACCACTTGACTTACCACTCTTTTATGTGGTTCAATTAACACACAGGTGATGGTTACAATCTACCCAACAAACTAATAGGCTGAAAATTCCACACATTTATTGCTTAAACCTTTTCCAAGTTAAAAGTAATAAAAAAAATCATTAAGAGATTTTTCCATATAAATTTGATGGAACACTTCAAAAACACTGATCATGTAAATCTTCAGATTTTCCAAAATACCTTAGAAAAAATCATTTTGCGTCCGTTAATCAAAGTGCTTCTTGCATAATTCATTTCCAAAAGCATTGCTACAGCTTCACCCTCCTTCAATGACTGCTTTAACTCTTCAACTGGCTCTTATCTTCCATACTTGTAAATATTGCGTCCTGTTTCACCAAGGTCCTCAGCTATAAAACATTGCTCTGACATATTAGCAAAATCACATCTTTCTTGATCTTGTCCTTACTAGTGAATTCTACTCCATCAGTCTCCAATCTTCCAATGACATTACTTCTGCAACACATGCCTGTAGTAAAATATAGAAAATACTACTATTTTCGTCTCTTTATCTTAGCCATTATGACCTTGACTTGTCATCTAACTTGTATCAATTGCCCCCTAATGTTGCCTTCACATTATTTTTGTATTTCTCACTTCAAAAAAATTCCTATCTAATAAAGCATCATTCATATAAGTAAATAATAATCCACCACTCTTCCACTAGATATATATTAGTTGCCAAAGTGTTATGCTATTGCTACAACTTCACCTTTCTTAAATGACCCTTTTATCTCTTAAAGAAACCCTAACTTCCATGTCTCCAAAAGAATATTGCATTTTGTTCAGCCAAGGTTTCTAACTATCCAACTCTGTGTACAAATATTTGCAAAGTTAAACTGCCCTTCATTATATCCTCACCAGTAAATTTTGCCTCATAAGACTCCAATCCTCCAATAACATTACTTCGCCAACATGTCCTTCCATGAAGCAAACATTCTAACATAGTTGTCTCTGTCTCTTAGCCATTAAGTCCTCGACTTGTGCATCCAACTTGTCTCAAACACCCCTCATCAAGCTGCCCTTCTAATTTATTGTCTTTCCAAGATCAAACTGTTAGTTTGATTCCATAAGTTTGGCAATACATTTCTTGTTACTTGAACAATTAATCACAACGAAAAATTAAGTTTGGCACTTCACTGATAAGATTGTAAAACATCATTTTTCATGTTATGGAGTGAGTTCTCCTAGTCAAAAAAATAGAGAACTAGAATTTATTTAATAGTGCATTGCATTGAAAAAGACCACTTGAGATATCTATCTTCTTAAAAGGATTATCACTTTGCTATACATTCTATAAGTAACAAAATTGTTTTACTATTAATCTAGAGAAACCAATGGGTATAAGTCTTTTGTTCATATATTCCTAATGTTATGGGCATTGAGAATATATTCACAATGTAGAATTCACATGGTCTCTTTTTTGTTTGTTTTTTGATAAGAAAGAAAGAAAAGGATATATTAAAATCCATGAGTTCACATTAGAGAGGATGTTACCACTTTGATCTAAGTTATACAGTTATAATCAGTAAAATTACGTGCTTAGTTATTCCAATGAAGGAATTTTGAAAAAAAATTATTTACAAATGGTATTTATTTGAAAAAATTCTTATTTTTTACATAGGGATGTATCATGTTGATTGCATTGAGAGAATTAGTGACCCAAGGAATTAAGATGCAATCCAAGCTCAAGTGACTAACCTAGCTTGGTTTATCAAAAATGATCATAAATGGGTATATTACAATGATTAGTAGACCAAGGGACTGAGCATCCAATTTATTTATCAAGGGAAACTACATTATTTTAAATGCATAGAATCCTAAAGTGTAATTATATCTTTATATTAGTTGTACGAAATTAAAAAACAAAGGAATTATGTCATATAAAGAAAAAAAAAAAAAAAGGAATTATGAAACAAACTACAAATTTGACTTTCCACCAAAGCTTGGGACCCTAACTTAGTCTATGCATAATACCCTTGTTAGGCCTAATGAGACAGTATTTTAGATAGAAAAATGAGAGCCTAATACCAAGGACAAAAAAATAGGCAAGTGATTTGTTTCAAGAGGTAGTGTTTGTGGGATGGGGGTGAAGCATATTGTAGACTGTCCCAGATCAGTTCTCTAGTAATTTTCAAGTACTTTTAGAAGTTCTTAGTGCCCACAAACTCAGTGTCTCCAATTTAAGAGAATTGTGAAGAAGATCAACGATATTGGAAGCTATTTCAGAATAATAGTCTGGAGAACAAGTAGATCCAATGTGATGAAAACAAGTAGATCATAGTTTTGTGCTTTTCACATATAAAAAGTTAAAACAAGCAATCCTCTTAAAAACCCTACAGAATCAAGTTTCCCAAATTCCATTGAAAATTTTTATGTACACACTATGTTCCCATTACATTTTTTGAGGCCCTCCTGGACACTCAGCGAATTCATCAAAACAAAACTAAGTGTCCGAATGAGTCAAGATTAACCCACCCCCTTTGCACCTAATGAATATAATCTTCCAACTTTAATAACAAATATTTTTGATACATAAAGGGAAATTTTCTAACCAAAGTCTAAGACAATTCAAAATCAATGAAAAGTGATCAAAAACTATATGCACTCGATCAAAAAATACTCCACCAATTCATAAAAGAAATTAGGAATCAATTTTGTTTGCAATAACCCCACAGAGAGAGAGAGAGAGTTCAAAGGGTTGTATAAAACAGGTACTATTATAAATTTTCTTTGTAACAACACTGTATAAGTGTGCTATTGAATGGAAAGAATCCCTCTTCGAAATGCTTTTCATTTCCTACCGCATTGACATTAAACTTCTGGAGTTAGGAATTCTCGTGTAATTAGCATACTCTAAGGCCTCCTTTTTTATGCTGTCGTAGTATATATTAAACAAGGAAATAACAAGTGCACAATTTTGTTCTTAATACTAATCATCCTCGAAGTCATAAGAGTTGGAAATCTGATCCCCTTGAAGGCCAATCCTTTACTATTGTTTTTTCTTTACTTTCTTCTATTTATAGATATGGCAACAAATACATAGTCAAAACATTTCATGAAATGCAATACCAAACAAATAGTTCCAAAAACCAACCCAAATTCTGCTAAATTGATTGAATGAACATCCAATAATCTTCTATAAAGAAACCATCTCCCCACGGAATTTAATTCATTAAAAATTGGATTAAGAAAATGTAGCATAAGCTGAAATTTCCACGGAACGAATTTAAAACGTACAAAGAAGTACCTTCCCGCTCTGTACATATAAACCCCGCGACTTCCCTTACCAACACTCTGTGATTTAGTCCTAAAGTACAACCGGGCCGCTTCAAGCCCGCACCGCATAATGGCTGAGTCCTCAGTCCCCAATTCTATCACCGCCGCATTATGCCTCATCAACGACCCTGAAAGCGCCTCCACAGCCCTGAGATAGGGCCCACCAGGTGCCCCATCGTAGGGCGCCATGTCGGATAACCGTACCCTAGGCAGCATCGTCACAGCGGGCTCAACTGAGATGGGGACGACAGGGCCGATGACTTGATCGGCGGGGATTGGTATTGCTTGGCGAGGTCCATGGGTAGGGGTGGGTGTAGGGGATCTAAGGCTGGAATTGTTGGTGGCGGTGGTGTTGTTGGCTGTGGTGGCGTTGCATGGTTGTTGTGGCGGTGCAGAGGAGTTCTGCTGCTGCATCGTGATCATAACCATTAATCATTCTAATAAGTCTTTTTAGGGTTTAAGCTAATTTTAAAAATTAGGGTTTTGGATAATTCATTGGGTGTTTATGGATTGTTTTTCTTGTTGGTTGCTTGCTGATGCTGATGCTGATGCTGAGCTGAAATTAATTGTGAAATTGTTTTCGTTTTCGTTTTCGTTTTCGTTTTTTCCGTTTGCTAAGAGACAGAGACGGGTGCGAGTGAGGAATGAGTTTTATCGCGGCTAATGAAATGAAATGATAGGAAGTCCTGGGTTAATAATTAAATGGATAATATCGCTTAAGTCCTCAACGGTTCAAAAACTCGCACTTTGGTAATATATTTGACATATTAAATAATAACATCCCTAATATTTTTGGTAATTAAAATGTTTTAGTTAGTGTCACTCCCTTTGACCAAACAGTAGTTTTTATAATCAGTTACATGAGAAAAGAGATTGTGAAAAAAAAAAATAGTTATATTTTAATTATCTATAATGTGATTTGTGAGAGTAGTTGGTATTGAGATTATATTTAAAGTGTTTAGACGATGAAAATACATGCTCGTAAATTTGGAATAAGTCTATATTATATCGCCTTTGCCAAATTTTTTTTAAGGTAAATCATTGTTAGTTTATAATTATTATTTTCTCTTATAATCTCCTCTTTTGTGTTTCCGGATTTTGATATGTTTGATGGGATTGAATACAATATATTGGATATATTATTACATTCATTTTTTAAAGTTTTTATATTAAACATTTCAAAGTTTTATATTTTATATTTTATATTTTGTATGTCATCTTTCAAATTTTAGTGTTTCAATTTTATATTATTTGCTTCAAATTTTGTGTTAAGGATTAACAAATTTTTTTTTTATATAAAATGTTTTAAATTTTTTATTGTAAAAAAAAATTAGATATAATAATACATGCAATATATTGTAGCCAATATCATGTTTAATGTGTAAAAATTGAAAAGAATGTGCAAGGCAATTTTGTACTTTTCGTTACTTGGCCTTTGCTTATGATATTAGCTATTTAATAGGAAATATGGTGGTAGTATTGTGCTATTCTGTGACTAGGAAACTTTTAGGGTTTTTACCGGACGTAGTTCAATTTTATGGCCTATTTATATTTTTAGTCACAGCAAAAATTTTCTTATATTTAGAGTCAATTATTTGCTTTTCAAACAATTTTACCCTTAATTTTTACTCCCTTCAAAGAATATTTTATTTTTTCAACGAATATCCTATTTTTTCGACAAAGTTACTACTTTCTCGACAAAGTTACTATTCACTCGACGAATTTACTATTCTCTCGACGAAAATTTACTACTTCCTCCATAAAATTCATTATTTCCTTAATCCGTCTTTCATCGAGGGAAAATGAATTTTCATCGAGAGAACAATAAATTCATAAAAGGAAAATGAATTTTCATAGAATTTTCATCGAGAGAATAATAAATTCATCGAGAGAATAGTAAATTTCATATTCTTTCTTGCTAATTAACTCACTAAATTCTCAAATTCAGACAAAAAATCATAATCAAAACAAATAAATTGGCACCGAATCACTCTTAAACTAGTTTTTAACCATTTTCTCAAAGATTTACTAACTTTTTTTGAAAATTCACATAAAAAATTATAATCAAACGTGAAAATTTCAATTTTAAAATTTTGAGTTCTAATAAAAAATGGTATTTTTGTCCAAAAAGTAGATAATTAACCCTAAATATAATAAATTTGAGAGCTTGACTGTAAATGTAAATAGGCAGTGTTTTTAGGCTATATAAGTCAAAAACTCAAACTTTTATAATAATCATAGTATTTTTTATTTTTGTTTCCGTGGCTCTAGAATATATCTCGAATCAAGATCACTGCTAAATGGTCATCATCTACTTTTATGACTAATTTGTAGATGTCTATCCTATCTTTGGCTTTTATATTTTTAGAAAATATCAAACTATAAAATATTTTTGTTTGGAAAAATACCCTAATTACTGATGAAGCTTAATAGACCTTGGGCCTACTAGGTACGATACTTTGCTAGAACCTTAGCCTCTAGTAAAAGCCTTACGATAGACAAGTGGAATATAATGCATATCTTAGTTAACGAGATCTCAATCATGATATAATAAAAATTTCGGATTTGACGTGACCCGAGACTTCTTAAGTTCAATAAAAGGTTTCAATTTAGACGTGGAAACTTGAGACTTCTTTTTCGAATAAAGATCTCGGGTATAATATGACAAGGGTCTTAGATAAGTCATTAGAACCTGAGACCATTTTTATTAAAGAAGAAGGTCTCATATGAAATGTAAGATTCTGAGACCTCTCATTAGTGAGTATTTTTAACAGTTAAAAAGTTCAAGCTTTTTGAATTTTTCCGAAGATAAGGAATGATTTATAGACTGGTAATTATATCCCACAAATAAGGCTTATATCCCGTGATCTCCGAAAAACCAATGAATTCAGGATCATAATTTTATATTTCCTTAGAATACCGATGAATTCAGGATCATGATTCTATGATTACTTATAATACCAATGAATTTGAGAAATATGATGGTAGTCGAATGGAATAGCCTATAAAAAGTAAACAGAAAACAACTAGGTAACAATAGACTGAGTTCTAGCTATCAAATTGCTACCATTATTTTATCTCAAACACTCATAAAAGAAAAACTCAAACTTAAGTATCAGAGAGTTTTCGCTATATCACCGGCTTTACCCTTGATATCTTTTCTAATTTTAGGAGAAACATCAATCTAACAAGCAAAGAGGACAGTTCTAGTGCACGGAATTTCGAGGAGAATTTTACTACATCAACAATTTTAATATTTCTCTTGATGATATAGTTTAGATTCTATTTGAAATGAAATAGTGAATTTACTTTTTTATGTTTTAATTTCAAATTTTTTTTCCATAATTTTCATTTGATGATAGAGTTAAGTCTTAATTTTTATTTGATGGGATTCACTACAATACTTTGGTTGTAACAGTACATCCAACTCACTTAATGAATGATAGCTAAACACTTTTAATATATATATATATGCTCAAGGACAAGTAGTTTTGTATCCGGCTGTCCCAACATCATTAAAAAATATTAAATTTAATTAATAAAATAATTTATTAATTATTGTATCTGTTTGGGAAATGGTCTGGAATATAAGTAAAGTAACATACTCACAAATTATTCCTATAATTTCTTATTCAATATATGCATTAATACCTATATAGATAGAAAGTAAGTATTAGAATTGTATGAAGCATTTTTCGAAGTAACAATAGTGTGTAAAATAATTTTTCAACATTATCCCAAGAGTTCAATCGAATCTTTATCCTAACCTAATTATACATAGATAAATTAGCCAAACATTGCCTTAATCAGCAAGTAAACAATTTTATAATAGTTACCAACCTTGAAGACAACAAATAAAAAAGGTTTTCAAGTTCTAGCTTTGAAAGATATATAAATTGAAACTTGATGCTATGCAATTTTATAATGGTCATTTTCATATAATTTGAGTTTTCCAAACAAAAAGGTTCCTTTCCATTCAAGTTAAGATGGTTTATAACTTAGTGTTTGTAATTCCAATACATATATCAATGTTGAAATAATCATATGAAAATGATGCTATTACAAAATAAACTTATAAGGCCATCATTTTTCCATCATCTTAATTAGGTTCCACGTCAGCAGAAGTACTCCTCACGATTTGCCTAAAGAAATGTTTTCGCCATGGTTGTCCTTGCATTAGTCAGTTATTCTAATTGTTCTTTGTATCTCATATCCTCGATAAAATGGCCTCAGATCACTTCAACTGTAGTATGCTCAAGATAAAAACAAGGTTACATATTCAGGTGGTCAATCTACAATGTAGTCGTCCTCGGTTGAATAAGAAGTTTAACCCAATCGTCCAACCCTTTAAATGTTGCCACTTGAAGGCATGCAAGTTTAACACGTGGCCCACATTATATTAGTAAGAGAACAACACACATCTTTGGAGGTGGCTCCTATAATTAATGGCCAAGTTAGTAGTGATGAACTAAAGTAAAAATCATACACACTAGAAGCCTATAAATGCAACTTCAAAAAAAGAAAAACAAGATCTTAATTTTCTACTTCCTAATATTATGCTGCTAAAAAGCACTCGGATCTATATTTAGAATAAAACCACTTTAAAATTCTTTCTTATTTTTAGAAAACACTTTACTTGCTTTTGAATTTACAAAGAATTGAAAATCTCAAGCTAACAAAGACATTTGAGGTTTATCGTTGAAATTTCTACACCTTAATCAGCGTTCATCTTTTAGTAACCTAATTGAGAAATCACAAGAAATTGAGGACAATAAACTTAGTAGATTTATCCCACAAAAGAATAAATTGCATGTCATTGAAGAGGTCCTCTACAAAAGGGGACTTACCATTCCTTACCTAAGATGCCTAAAATTGAGGAAGATAATTATATGCTCAAAGAAATATATACAAAAGCCACACATGAGCGCAATCACTAACATTAAGTTCTCTCAAACATGGGTACTACTTGCTAACAATACATTAAGATGTAATGGAAATGGTCAAGTCATGCAAAGATTGCTAATACCAAGCAGACATACCTAGACAACCTTCAAAAAAGTTAACTAGCCTAGCTAGTCCTTAACCATTGGAATAGTGGGAGCATCCCTCGGTGCATATCTGGTTGACATCTCGAGACCCACTAAAGAGTTATTTTATATTAGTAGATAAAATAAAAATCAATAAGCCCACTCGTTAGCATTGGCCTAAATAAGAGGTGCGGTGTTAAACAATAACTTATCCTATAGTAACCTCTCTTTTACCTCATATCAAATGGTAAAGACAGAAATGAGTAACCTCTCTCTTACTCCTTTCTCTAGTAAGGGCAGAAATATGAAACTATTCTTTACCCCTTTCTGCAGTAATGACAGTAATATGTATTATATAATCTCTCGCTTACCTCTTTCTCTGGTAAGGGTGGAACGTCGGTGCACAGATGCGCTCCTATCGAGCACTTACACCAAAACTCAAATCATGAAAATTTGTATAACATCTTTTATTATATTTATCATATATTAACACAAGAATCAATTTATCATAAACCATCCATCCATAGAAATAGTTCATAAATATCCAAATACATTTTCTAAAAATTTACTCTTACTCTAAACATATTAATTTTCATCCATATAAAATATTCATAAACCCTGGATTATTAAAATAGCTTAACAATTCAAATTAATTCCCAAACATGTATATTTTAAATATTTGTCCAAACCATATTTTAGAAAAATAAAATAAAATATCCACTCAAATCGATTTTTCAAAAAATTCATAATTCAAATATTTTGCATAAATAAAATTTTGGAAAATAAAGTATCCACTTACTGGTTTATGCTTAACTAAGTTCAAGTCGCGTTAATGTTAGCAGTTGGTCCGATCGATGATCTACAAATACATATTTCCCTGTTAAAGCACATACTATCATGTACTTGTCATATGAATGAATAAATATATAATAACTAATAATAATTCTCAATAAGAAGATAATATGTCTCAGACTTCTATTATCTAATTCAAAAAGTCACCACTTCAATTTTAATTATTTTAAATACTATTTTTTTTGAAGAATGAGTGATTTTAAAGTTTCACTGTGATAAATCGAAAGCACATTTTAAGCCAAATTTTTTATATGTTCATCCCTTATAAGTCTAATTTATGTGACCTTTTACTGATTTTAATTTTGAATCCTAACACTCAAGTTATATCCAAATTATTACATGTTGTATAGGGCAAGACAGTGCCTAATGTCAAAATAAGGCAACCGATCTCCGAATTTTATCGAAAATTCATCCCTATATGAAATAATTTGGTTTTTTTTAATTATGTTATCCATTTTTATGTCTAGTTTTCACAAAATTTTATAGATCGATAATTAGAGGTCCAAAACTCATTATGTTTTCAATTTATCGATCCTTGTTCAAAAATTCCAACAACCGATATGCACATTTCCTTCCTACAAACTTATTGCTCTATATTCTAACACAACCTAACCACCATAATGACACATAAACACACTTTAAATTTATATTTTTCTGCACCAAAACACAGTTACAACATCGCCATATCGGTACATATTCACTGCCCTATACCAAAAACGCTCATAGCCGACATTTTTCACCATAACTACACATCGGTTAATGCTAATTTCACATCATTTAACATCAAAAATATTGTTATATATATAAACCATTCACTGTATTTACACTCTACTACAACTAGCAAGTCATTTATTTCATAATTTCAATATAATAATAAATACAAGACATAACCAAAATTTCAAAATCATTCACAAGTACACATATACTTACCACCATTTTGCTGGAAATCACAACTTCCTTTCCTCTTCTTTTCCTTTCTTTTTTCTTTTATTTTTCTTTTTCTTTCTTCCCTTCTCCTCTCTTCTTCGGCCTCCCTCTCTTTCCTTCTCCTTTTCTTTCCTCTCTCGGCCATTCCTCTCTTTCTCTCCAATTTTTTCCTTTTTTCCCTTCTTCTCTTGGTTTTTCTTCTTTTCTCTAGATGTGTAACAATTAAAATTTTACGTAATAAAAATATTAAAGTTTTGGTGATTGGAATAAAATTTTTTTGAACATAAAAGATTAATAATTTGAAAAATGCGTTTATTATAAATAGGCTAAAGGATGTTGCATGAGATTGGGCATAATGAGTCAACAGGGTTTACAAGAAAATGAGCTAAATAATTTAACCCCATAAATTAATGACTTTAGGCTATTTAAATGGTATTGGGTTTAACAAAATAAAATGTAAATGAGCCCAATTTAGTTAAGTGGCCGACACATGCCTTTTTATTTTTTGGGATTTACTTCTTTTCATTTTCAGCTATTATTTTATTCTTTAAGGATAATATCTTAGAAACTCTAGAAAGCTTAAGAAGAAATGAGAAATGAGAAAGAAGAGAAGCAAGGAGAAAAGCCGAGAGAAAAAGAATCAGCAGAGGAAGAAATAAGAGAAAAAGAGAGAAAAGAGGAGGAAAAGAAGAAAGAAGGAGGAGAAACAATGCTTGGCAGAGTGAGAGGGAGAGAAAGAGAGAAGAAAGGAAGAAGTGGGAAGAGAGAAAGGGGGAAGTGGGAAATGAGAAAGGAGGAGAATGCAAAGAGGGAATTTTTTTTTTCCAGTAGCAAGGGTGGTAAGTATAAATATGTTTGTTTGTGATTTTAGATTATGAATTGATTTTCTATGGATTCCATGTAAAATGTATGTTATTGTGATTTGTGGTTATAGAATGGTAGATATGGCATGGTTATTTATTTAGCAAGTATTGTGTTTGTTTTAATATATGTAAAATGTAGATTTAAAGAGTGAATACATGATATTATGGTGGTTGGGTTATGTAGAGAGTGATAAGGCAGTGAAAACTTGGATTAAGAATGCATGTATAGGTTGCTAAAATTCCTGAATAGGGTTCGGTAAATCAGAAATAAAATAAATTATAGATTTCCAATCACCAAACCGTAAAATTTTAGGGAAACTAAATATGATTATGATCAACATAGTGAGAAATTAGATTTTTTTTTCGTGATAGGGAGTGTTTTTAGAATTTTTAGAAACTTGGCTGCCTTGTACGACATTTTAGTTTGCCAAAAATATGAGCAGCATATAGAAAACCCAAAACAAAATAATGTTCATGACATCTGATTTTAACACCGTAAAAATTTTATGAAAACTAGACACAATAATGGTTAACATAGTCAAAAACCAAAATTTTTTGTGAGGGGACAAGTTCCCAAAAAAATTTGAAATGGCTACCTTATTATATCATGCATACTATCTCACCCCGTGTAGTGTGTAGAAATATATTCATAACTTGAGTATTCAGATTCAAAATTTTAATCCATAAAAAGCCATAAAAACTTATAGGATAATATTCTATCAAAAATTTAGCTTAAGATTCATTGCCAATTGATCCCAGTGAAAATACAAAGTTGTCCCTTATTCAGTGAAATGTTATCAAGAGTAATCATAAAATGAATTTGTGAACATCTAACTTAGATAAATTTGGTTTGGACCCTGTAGTGATACGAAACATCTAAATTTTATTGGGGGAAATGTATATACATAATATGATTATCATGTATTCATTTATAACTATAAATTCTAACGAAAGTCATGTATTGTAAATCGAAAACTGGAACATCCGTCGACCCTACCTTAAGTTGGACTAATCAATTCAAAACATGTGTGTGGGTAATTATTTTCTCAAAAACCATTTGGAATTAATGTTTGAATTATATGTACTAGAAAATAAAAATTCAATTAAATCTTCTAAATTGCTTTGGTTGTGGCCTTATGAAAATTTTTATGACTTTTATAGTTTTGAAAATGTTTTCGAAGGTGTCGCGAATGTGTTATGTTGCTATGTGTTATGAGTTATGACTTGGGGTTATGGTATATGAGAATGGATATTAATATGGTGGGTGATTTTATATAAATGATTTATTTTGTTAAATTAAGATATTAAAATAAAATCATTATGTAAAGCGAATGTTTAAATACATGTGGTAAGGGTTGAATTGAATTCTTTAACTTGATCTGGTTATGGTCTATTAAATTCTATAATTGTTACAGATATTGAAGTTGTTTTAGAAAATGTCGAGGATGTATTGAAATATTAAGACATTACAAATGGTGATTTGGGCTATGACATGTATGAAAGAGATATTGAGATTAAAGGTTGACTATTATATATATGATATATTTATTTCATGAGCTTAAATTGAAATTATATTGTTATTATTTGATATAGCTTAAGTATTCTTAAATTGTTTTATCCCTAGAGACCATGTGCATATGTGTGGTTATAGACTCGGAACCAAAGGGATGATGATACGTAACGCCTCTAGATTCTTCTGTCTCATATGTCACATTTTTTATAGCAGTGCTAGTGACTTAGAGGACGATGATACGTAATGCCCTAAGATACCAGGGAATTCAAATATGTGTATGGGGAGATGACAATATGTAACGTCCCTAAACACAAGATTTTTCTAGTGATGTATTTGTGGTGATATACTTTATAAGTACGACGAATTTAGTTTATGATTGAGTTGAGTAATTATCAGATGTATATGAATATATATATATATATATAATTATTTTAATTTATTTGAAACTTATTTGTCAATGTTATGTTTAATATCCACTCGCCAAGTCTCCTTAGACTCACCCCCCTACTCTTTAGTTTTGCAAAATCTTGGATTTAGTAAGCCATTTTAGTATCATGAAGATACGAGCTGAGAAATGGGCTCATAATATAATCACTAGGGTTGTTGGGTCTATTTTGTGTACAAAGTTGTAGTTTTATAGTGATATTTTGTATTATGCTGATGTTGAGTATTGTATTTATAATTATAGTTAGTCAGCTGTATAGATAGTACATTATGTAATGTGAAGTAAACACTTGTGATATAGGCATGTTGCCCCTTGAGTTGCATAGGTATATTTGATAAAATGTGTTGTACATGCATGTTTTGCATTAGTATTTGTATAAGTTGTGTAAGGCTTATGTGGACAGCTAGATAAAAAACAATGGGATATATGGCATTACATGATATTTTATTGATGATTTTAGGATCCTGCATAGTAAAATTTTAAGGTAATTTCTTTCATTTGATATAAAAATACAAATTTGAATTAATTTGTTTATCTTGTATTTTTCTTCGAATTAAAATATTTTTGTATATATATATATATATATCTGTGTGTGTAAGCTCATGTTTGTGCATGCTCTACACACAATTGATATTGTGTAATGCATTGTTCAAATCCTTAATAGATCTTAATATGGATCGTAAGGCATTTGTCTTAACTATTGATAAATGTTTAAGTAATGATTGCATGATTCAATTTTTATTAGAGAAGTTTGATAAAAGTGATATGATTCTTAGGGGGACAATTATTTCATATTCATCGTATTGCTCACATTCTAAATTTGGTAGTTAAAGATGGTTTGTCTGTTATTAGTAGTACAATTGTTAAAATTCGTGATAGTATTACATTTTGGATAACAATGCCTAAAAGTAGGGAAAATTTTGATGAAATTGCATATAGGTTGAATGTCTTACTAGATGGAACTCAACTTATCTTATTATTTCTACTATAATATAAGGGTATTTGTTTCTAGATTGAAGCTCATTGAATGTCATGACCACATTTGCTGCAAAATAATAATACAAAAATGCTAGTTTAGGTGATACAATGGAAAGGCTAAAAAATAAAATTTTAAAGGTTTATATTTAAGAACAATGCAAACTTATGATAAATGGTAATCAAATTAAAAATTTAATAGACCTATAATATATATATATATATATATATTTAAAATGCATGAATTATGTTCTTAAATTGTAAAGTGTTAAGTTAAAACAAAATGAATAAGAAGACATGAAGGATGACCTTGTACCGTACATGTATATATACCTAAACATAATTCAATTGCTTTAAAGTCCTTTCCCTTGTCAGGTTTTGTCTTCCACTTTGTTTAAGCTAACATAACCAAAGCAAATGTTTAATTGTTACCATATAAATATAACTCATTTGATTTATTTGTCCATTCGGTCTTTGCATTAATTTTCTAATGTTGACTTTACAACACAAAACCAAAGCACATATTGAATTGCTATTACCATATATGTACATATACACTTATATAGCCCATATGCATTAAAATAATTTTCATTCAACCCTATCTTCATTTGCAAAATGAATTGCATCAAAACAGAAAATTGAGAGGGAGAAAGCCATAGAAAAACCAAAAGGGATAGGTGGCTTTACATGCGTGATGAATTATGGCCAATTAGGCATGAAATCATGATCAAACAAATTTAAGGAGAAGGAGAAGCAAGCTATACTGAAGAATTAAGAATAAAAGAAGGTGAGAAGAAGTAAGGAAGGCCGAGAGAAACATCAAGGCCATGCATGAGTTGGATTTTAGCTAAATTGAAGAAGAATTTTGGTTGATTAAAGTAATAAGAAGGAAGGGAAGTTAAAGGAGATCAAGACCGAAAGGAAAATGATGTGTTAATGAACAAATTGAATGGAGAAATAAAGAGTGTTAGCTGAATTAGAGTAAGACCGAGAGGTAGAAGAAGGTTGATGGCCGAAATTTGGGGAAATTGGCAAGTAGTTGGTAGGAAAAAGAGAGGAAGAGGGAGAATTGGTCTTGGTTGAAAGTGAGGAAGAAATAACATAGCATTGGAAGGTTATTTTAGCAAAGTTTAGGTAAGCCATCTTGTGTTGATTTGATAATATGAGATGTGTATGTGTTTAATTGCTATTATGTGTAAAATTATGATATGTATTGTGTAATTGATGTTGCCGAAATGATTAAATGTGGATAAAATGAATTGTGATAGCATTGTTGTGGGAGAAAGGTTATTATTATTGAAAATACCAGTGAGGAGATGTAATGGAGGGATTTGAGAAATATGAATTGGGTGTATATGGTGTCGCCGAAAAATCAGAATACCAACTTGCGACGCGGGTAGGTTGTAGTTGTATATTCACGTGAGAAGTGATTTGAGTTAATAAAATAGTAATATAGGAGTGTTATAAAACGTGTATGAGGTAGCGTACGTGAACAGAGAGTCGAGCCAGTGAGAGTTGCGAGCGAAATGCATGAATATCGGCCATAGGTAATTTCTGCGTAGAGTTCGATAAAATGAGGATTTCATGAGTTTTGGACCTCAGATTGAAGAACCGTTAAATTCTGCATAAACTAGATTTCATTGGAATTGAGTTGCCTTGTCGGCGATGCACGAACAACTACATTTAGTAAGGTAGAGAAAATTGATTGTAACTTGAGCATTCCGACTCGAAATGCGAATCCACAAGAAGTGGTAGAAATTAGATACATATTAGAATGTGTCTTGAGAAAATTAGGTTGAGATACCTTACCGACACAATGCACCGCGAGTTTAAAGTTAATCGATACGTAGTGAACGTTATACGGGTTTCTAGAATGTGTATATTTGGTTTAAATTTGGGGGGGGGGGTAGATTAGATGTACAACATAATTGTATATTTATTCAGTTATAATAAAAGAATCTAACACAGAAAATTATGTGTTGTAGATAGTCAGGCCAATTGCCTGAAGATCCCACGATAGATCGAGTAGACAGTAGCTCGATACCGGTGAGTAGGTATTTGTTTGTATATAAGTATGTATATATGCATGTGTGTATATGAGAATAATACTAATAATGCATACGAAACTAATACTGAAAATGCATGTGAAATTAATACTAAAAATGTATACGAAACAAATATTGAAAATGAATATGAAACAAACTGATTGTTATGCTTCCATAATGAATTGAAATGATTGCATAAAATGATCTTGATATGTTGTAATGTGATTCTAGAAGGGATGATTGTGTTATATGACTGATAGTAGCCGTAAAGAAAAACAATTGGCTGTTATGTATAATGAGTTAAATATATTATATTGTGATATAAAAAAAAAGGTGAATACATTGATATGGTGAAGTGTGGTGTGTACGGTGATTGTACGCAGTATATTGGGGTGGAAATGACAGTTATGTTAACTTGCCATGGGTGGTGCATGATAACTTTGGTATGATGTGTGGTAACATATAATGAAGAGAAGTAAACTGTATTGATCTTGTGAAATGCTTTCTTGTTTTCTTAATGTGATGTTGTTATTATTGTTGTGATTAAATGCATGTGTGTGGTTGTGAGCTACAGGATTGATCCATAGATCTAAGTAGATGACTTGGGGGGCAACGGTAGATGAGACGTCCCAAGGTATATGATCCCTCTGCCCACTCAAGTGTGTATCTCTGGGTATAGACTGTCCCTCTGTTCGGTTAAGTGCGTAGCTTTGGATATGGACCAAAGAAAGATATATGCACCTGACAATTGGTGTTATTTGTTAATGTCTTGTGAGATGGCGGAAATAAGAAGCCCCAAAGCATTGGGATATTGTTGGGATGTTTGAGGGGACGCCTTTAAACATTAATATGTTGCTAAGTGATGAATTTTGTGTTTGATACATTAAAAATTGCTTCTGTTTAAATGCAAATGATTGTTTTATGTGTGTGTATATATATATATATATCATATGAACAAGTAAATAATGGCATGGTATGCAAACGATGGTATGACTATGCGAATGATGACAAAAATATATAATTGATGGCAAGGTATAAATATATATATATATATATAAGAAGTGATGTTTGTGTGTATATCATCCACTTACTGAGTCTTGTTAGACTCACCCCCCTTACCTACTAGTTTTGTAGGAAATTCTTAGTTAGTGAGTAGACACAGCATCTTGAAGACACGTACTTCGAGAAAAAGTCATGGGTCGTAGTCACTATTGTGTCGGGTTCATCTTATATATAGATCAACAATTTTATTTGATTTTGTTATGTAATATATGTTGCTAATGTCTTGGGTTGCATGTATATAGACTGACCGGTGTACAATCGATATTACTTTAAGATATAGTGTATTAGCTGAGATGTATATATATCAGCAATAGCGACATGATGCCCTAAGTTATATTAATATGATAAAAGTGTATTTGAGATTGCATATATAGTAGGTTGTGTAAGGCTTAGGGTGATGGAGTGAACCTATCACTTGTCGGCAACACTCCCGAATTTGGGATGTTACATTGAAATACAAAATAGGAGTTTACCAAATGAGCAAATGTGAAAGTTGACCTAGATATTAGCAAATAATTTGAAACCATTTTATAATGTCACTGAGCTTTTTTCTAGGACCAGATACCCGACTTCTAACTTCTAACTTCTTCTTTGTTAATATTTATAAGTTTAGGTTGTCATTAGGTGAGTGATTTTGATATACTTATGAGAAGATTAGGAAGATGGCGCTAATTATGATATCAAAATTTGAAAAATACTGGAAGGATGTTCATGGGATTTTAGCAGTAGCAACCATGTTGAACCCAAGATATAAAATGAAGTTGATTGAGTATTATTTTCCTATGATATATGACGATAACTCCTCATTTCAAATTGATAGAGTTAGTAATCTTTGTCATGATTTTATAAGAAAATATGAATCAAATTTTAGATTACATAAAGATACTTATAGTGCAAGTAGTTCTTCATTTGCTCTCTCACATTCTTTGGTGGCTCTTAGTGAGAAATAAGCTGCACATAGATTGAGGTTTATAGATTTTGTTGAAGTCAATGTGAGTGAACATAAAAAGACCAAGTTTTAGACATATTTGGAAGAAATGATTTTGTCCAGCTTTCAATCTTTTGATATTCTAAATTGGTGGAAAAAAATGAATTTAAATATCTTTTGTTATCTAAGATTGCCAAAGACATATTAGCAATACCGATTTCTATAGTCGTTTCTGGGTTGGCTTTTAGTGCAGGAGCTAGAGTTATGAACCCACATCGTAATAGACTACATCCACAAATAGTACAGTCTTTGATGTACACCCAAAGTCGATTATGTGAAGTTATGAAATATGTTATTTTTTCATTAATTTTTTTATTTTTAATATAGATAGAAGCATATTTTAACATGCACTGAAAATATCACTGCCTCATTAAGTAAAGAGATGTTTAAGAATATCTAAAGGTAAAAATTTGGTCTATACTAGTTAAATGTTATTTATTATTGTTCTAACTTTATATTATTTGTAATTGATACTTTCTAAATTTATTTTAGTTATGTATATTATTTTTTATATTTTTATAAGTTGACGAAGAAAGTTGAAAGAGATGTGTAATTTGAATTTTTTTTTTTATGTGGGTTGAATGTTGGTTATTAGAGATATGAAATTTGAATTTTTGTATGTGGTTTGAATGTTGATTATTGGAGATGTTTAATTTGAATTTTTTTTTATGTGGGTTGAATGCTGATTATTAGAGATGTGTAATTTGGATTTTTTTTTTTTTATGTAATTTTAATTTGGATATCAATTATTATTAGTAATTTGTATAGAAACTAAATAAGAGCTTTTGGTTAGAATGATATGAAAAATAAAATAACTTAATATATTTTGATAAAATAAAGAACTTAAAATTTGATAATATATTTTAAAATATAAAATTATTAAATAAATTATTAAACGAGAACAAATCAAAGACAAAGATCTCCAGCCTAAAACGGAGACAAGGGTTGCCAGCTCATTTCCAACCTACCAAGTAGTATAATAAAAAGGTTTAAGCGAGAACTATTTCTAAGGGTGAACTGGTCCTCAAGAGGGTTACGTTAAACACAAGAAAACCAAAAGATAAGGTATTTAGATTGAGTTGGGAAGGCTTATACAAAGTGTTGAAGAAGGTGCGACTTAGGACTTATCAGTTGGGGTATCCTTATGGCAAGATTGTACAAAAGCCTTGAAATATATATTTGCTTAGAAGAATCACAATATAGAGAGCCGATCACTTACCCTCACCCATTTTTATGAGTTGGTTTTTGTTAACAAAGAATTCAAAAGAGCTTTTACACTTGGTTTTGTAATGCTTTTCTTTTATTCTAGTGTTTTCTTGGCTTCATTTTCAAAGCATGAAATAATAAAGGCTTAGATCAATTTTGAGCAAAGACATCAAAAGATTAAATTTAGATTTACATTCCCTTTTTTTTTGGTTCCTTCTCAAGTATAGACTTAACATGATCCGAGCCCAATAAGTTGGTACTATAGAGAAGCTCATTCTAACTACAAGGGTCGGTGTGGGCAGCATCAACCTTGTTCTTTATAGGCCTTTTTAGAACTAGAGGTGAGCAAAACAGGTTCCAGTTCTGGTTCCACTTGGAACTTAAACCTACCCTAAATAAATTTAATTCTTAAATTTTAAAATCAGAACCTACCCTATTTAATAAGGTACTCTATTTTTCGGTATCGACTTGATTATAGGGTATCATTTTTAACAAATTAGCATGAAATTTTCTTGAATAAAAATAATTAAAACTGAATTGTTATATGACATGTGAAAGAGTAAGATATAAAACCACTAAAATGATAACTCAAGAACATAGTTAACTTTGTTTAATAGACAAAAATATTAAGTTCAAAGCAACAGAAAACAAGTTGAGCCTACCAAGCAAAACGAAATATATGATCTTATCAAAGCTCTTCCGAAATAGAAAATTTTCTAACAATGAACATTGAAGTGATTTCTCCATAAAGCATCACATGCTTATTGGCAATCTCTCCAACTTTGTTTATATATTCTACATAAATAAATCTACTACCGTAGTTGCAGTTAAAATACAACTTATAAGAATCATTAAGCATCAAGACAAGCAAATTATTAATGAGAGGTCACAGACTTTTAAGACTTCCACTCTATTTTTTTGTTGTTTAAATTTTGAGTAATGCCTTAACGTACAATCGTAACATCAGAAGCATCATTAATGGAAGGTAACAGATCACCAAAAGTAACGCAAAATTTCAATCACTCTACATCAACAAGCATCATTCATTATATTGTGAAGGAATAAAATAGGTGTAATTTAATTTAATTGAGCCTATGACTTCATAAGTGCAAGCAAGCTAGCATTAAGTTTTACTTTCAAAAGCTTGACTTGACAGTAAACTCAGATTCTACAAGCTACTTATTGCAAATGAGAAACTTTTGTATTTCTTCTCTTCTTGCATAAAAAATTCTCTGCATAATTGAATTAATTGAAAACAAAAGAAAGGCTTTAACTATAAGCAAAGTAATATTATAAAGTTGATGATGAATGAATGAAACTATTTATGAAAGGATAATGCATTTGAAAGAGTTTTGTCCTAATGCAGATACCTGTTAGTGGGTTAGGTTGCAAACTCTGCCCTTGTTTTTGGACCCATCCCTAGATTCCTTTCTTTCTTTTTCTCCCTATGACTATTTACACCTAAATATTACAACCCTAATACCCTCGCTCATTTCTTTTTTTTTCTCAAGTAACTTCTTTCTTCACAAAACTAACATAACATATATAAATATCAAACTACTGTTAATTGTTACTCTTTTTTCTAAGAAACCACTATTATTGCCCTACCTCTCTTTTACTTTCAGCTTCTTTATTGCACCTATACGATCAATTTCTTTCTTTGAAATTTATAAATAAATAAATAAAAACACAACAGGAAATCCATCATATACAAAGAGAAACAACTATAGAATCATCTTACATATCTCTCTCTCCTTACCCTTCCTTAACATTAAATACGATCATTTCCTCAAAAACAGCTGCACTCGAGCCATATATATATATATATTCTTAATTTTGACTTGCACCTTTCTTCCCAAGTCAACACACGGGTGAAGTTTAACAAGTTAAAGAGTTAGATAATTCCCACATTTTGGGTATATTTATATATGTGTAAAATAATCATATTTATGCAAAACAATAAATTTAATTACAAACCAAACATAACAAAATATCATCATAACAGTAAGAAAAAATTTTTTATATGAAATTTACTCATCAAATAACGTGTAAAACTTAGATAAAGAACAACATAAAACAATCAAATTAACCATACCCAAATGAAAAATCCACAAGAAAAATAAAACTATATAGAAACACAAACCAAAAGCTAAAAAGAGAGAAAATAACAACTTTGGAAATGATGTCTTCACATGAAGCTTTTGCAGTGCTTGCAAATATAGATCGTCCCTTCAAGATTCACCACAAACAATTTGCCGATCATTCTTCACTCTTCAAACAAATATCTGAATCTGAGACAATTCTAGCAATCAACTTTAAATTTGAAAAATTAAGAGATTTGTTGCCGCCACACACCGTTTCAGAGTAGAAATTGGAAGAAATTAATAGATAAAAGAAGATTCGACGGAGCGAGAGCAGTACTAGGATTTGGAGGTGTGAATAGAGAAAGTAGCAGTCAAAATTGCGAATGAATTGAATTAGGATTAGGTTTTGTTGTTTTATTTTTCAAGGCAGGGTTGGGTCAAATTTGGGTTAGGAGGGTCGGGTTAAATAGGTTTTGTTCATCGATTTGATTTAATTTTATAAGATAGAGAATCAAAATAAAATCGAAATAAATATATTTTTTATTTCTAATACCGAAACCAGATCTAAATAAACCAGTTTGGTGTCAAGAATCGAACCAGCCGGTTCAGTTCCACAAGGTTCCAAGTTGACCCGGAACGTGTGCTCACCCTTATTTAGAACATAAGTTTGGATTTCTAAGGGATTATAGAAGATAAGATCCTCGGGTCAAATAAAAAATAAGAAACAAAATAAGAAAATAGTTTTATTGGACATTACAAATATATTAAACCTACAAACCCAAACACTGTTGGGGTTTCATATATCTGTCCTCTAATACTCCAAGTATGACCCAAAAGTTGCTAACAAAAAACCAATAGTTTTTCCACTCAATATTTGATGAGGGCATGTCATGAATAGGTTTTTTCTTCACAAACCAGGCAATGAAGTAGTGGAAGCCAAGATTCTTCTTAAGATTAGGCTTAAGATGATATAAAGATTAAAGCTCTTGTAGGGTTGGCTATGTTTGACTGACTTTTTCAAAAGACGTACATACTCGCTAATGTCTTTCGGCATTAATGTTAAGTTGCCTAGGGGAGTCTTGAAGGAATCAAAATATTTCACGAAGTATGATTAAAGAGGGAGCCAAACACATACACTAAAAAGCTCTTCGTGAACAGTCACTTCCCTTTCGGTGAGATTATTAAGATACTCACCATCTCAGGGTAGTTTAAGTTGTATGTCATTAAGAATATAACATATTTTTGTAAGTTTTCTTAATACAAACTTGGTTAAGGACAAAACTAATCCATCTCATAAGGATTATCATTATAATTAGGTTCCTCGTCAACATAGGTACTTCTACCCAGGTTGCCTAAAGACATGTTTTCGCTATAATTCTCCTTGCATAATCTAACTTTGTTGGAATTGATGCTTTAGCACCAATCTCTTTCATATAAATTTTTGATTATTTATACAAGTTCATGAATTTTTTAGTTCATTCTTTTTTTAGTTAAATAATATTCATGCTTTTCTTGTACAATACCTATTGGTAATTTAAATTTGTTTAAATTAATAAATGTAATTGACAAAAACCCAAAAATATTTATTGTACTGAACATGGTAACAAAAAGTTGTTACATTAAGATAACTTCACTATATAAGGTATTCTCAAAAAGATTCTTGGATATAGGTTTACAAACATGGGTTAGCTAATAAACATAATAGAATGACAAATATTATGTATTTTGATAGATTCAAATAGTTTATCTCAACGAACCATAAGCATGTGATGTTTATCCATACATGTAAGTGATCATTGGAGAATGCGTTCAATGAATTGACTCACAAAAAACTCTTAATAGACATTCTACAAAACTGACAATAGAAGGTCCTCTTAAGATGAGTTAGCATATGTGGTCTTTTGACTTGAGATGTCATGAAGATCTTATGTGTAAATCTATGTTCTTAGATATCATACATGTTAGAAGTCTTTCATGGTCTAAACTCTGAATGATTGTTGGGAATAGATTGACACACATAGAGGTTGGTGTGTATTCAATAAAGGATCTATCACTCTATGTGGTTTGGACAAATATTCTATGATCTTTAGAATCATACTGCATTCAATCTTTGATCAGAGTAGTCATTGGAAATGAGTTTCTAATGTTTAAAATAAAATTAGAAAAGAGTTTCTAAATATTATCTACATAATGTGAATCTGAAGCTAAAGTAAAGTTGAGTGTAATATAGACTTGACGGTATAATTTATGTCTACATATTTAACTAGGATATTGGATGATAGAAGGACTATACGTATGTGGTAACTCAATTTGTATGGTTTATGAGAATTCATGTCATTTAAGATTGTCATAATATATAGGTGGACGTCACTCGTGAACTTAAAGAAAAGTTCTATATAATAAATGTACGTGAACTTAACAAGTCACACAACTTGGAGTGAAAACATTGAAGGCTTGCGTAACATTAATCAAGAGATGGTAAAGATAATTAATGAACTAATTATGATATGATTATAATAGATTCTTAAAGGGATAAATGTGTAAATAATAAGTATGATGTGTAAATGTTAAGCATGACGTGTAAAGATATATGACGACAAAGCTTTGCAAAATTTTAATTAACGTAAGACTTTATGAAATGTGTATTAACACATATAAGAAAATCATTTGGGCTTATGCACACTATATAAACTTAATTGAGCATTGATTTTAGACATTAAAAAATATACATTAAATTGTTACTGCTTTTGAAATCTCTCTACCACTTTTGAGAATTCAAATTTTCTATATTGTGAAGCTTCTGGTGGATAACATAAAAATCTTTCTCTTGTAGCGGCTTGGTTAAAATAAGTAATTGTTGCATAAAGCTTATCATAGTAACTAATAAGGTATGATTTTGCTATTTAATTAAATTTTGACTTTGATAATTATTATCATATATATATATATATATATGTACTAGCAAGTAGTGTACATTTCTACGAAGGTTTTGTCACTAAAACTATATAATATGTAACACCCCATTCTCATAATTAATCAATCATGATTACATAATACACATACTTTATACATATAGTCAATTGCTTTAACATTTCAAATGTCCACTCAGTGTTACATCATTTATCACTCTCTCTATATATAATTTTCATATATAAAACTTGACCTTAATATTTCAAAATTCACGCACAATACTACATCAATATTACGTGATTTTTAAATGTATACAATTTTTAAATTCTTTATATATATAAAATAAAATTATTATCTATATAACTAATTCTCAATCGTATAATTATCCTATTAATTACACATATAACCAGTATCTTCATCTATACTTAACTAACTTTGCACGTATCATTTGTCACTTCTATGTACTATTTTCTAAAAAATAAAATTTTTACAATAAAAGTTGAGATATAATCTCAGTAAATAAATCAAGCAAGTTTGCACATGTCGATGTGGTACAGAATATAAATAATCAAATAGATTAATATATTTTCAAAATTTTCAATTAACCAGAAAACAATTCATAGAACAAATATTTTCAGAATGGCTTAGTTGGCACCTACGGTGACCCGGATTTAGAACTCGATCACGTATTTCTCTTAAAGCGGACAATCTTTTCATTTCGAATATAGCAGACATATGCATAGCACGTTAAACAAAATTCAGAATAATTCACAAGTCCCGCATTTGACACAAGACCCGGCCAAATCAAAATAAACATTACTTAACGACTAGAGCTATAAAATCATTTTCATTCATAAATATTCACACATCGAAATCATTTTTAACAATCATTTCATGAATTTGATATCAGCATATAAAACATTCAAAATTCTCAATTTTCATATTATTTTCAAACAATTGCATAGATATCGTATTATTTCAAAATCAGTAAAATGCATATATGATTTACTTATTATAATGGGAGGGTAACCACTCCCACTAACGATCCTTCTATCTAACTTGATTCTTCTCCCGGATTCTCATAGCCTAATACCACAAATATATAAATCATGTCTTCAATTATTCAATTAATCAATATAAATGTTTTAAATGCGATGTTCGTGGAATTAGTGTCTAAAATTCTTTAGTTTTATCTATATCACTAAGTTTAACTAACTAACATCATTTAACCGATTTTCAATAATGAATTTCCGTAGCTAATTTATTCTAATTCTCATTTTCGGCTACCCTAAATTTATATATTTTCCCTTAAACAAACAAATACGGTTTGATCTAAAAACTTATAAAATACTGTTTATGCTGGGATTTACTGTAGCAAATATTGTTTATGCTGGAGTACTGTATGAAATTACTGTTTATATCGGATACTGTAGCTACAGTACTGTTCATACTATAGTACTATGCAAATAATTACTGTTCAGATTAAATATACTATACGGGTCCAAATTACTGTAGCACATTCAAAAACACTTTAGCACCTTCAAAAATACCCTATTTTTTCGATTAATATTTAAATTAATGTCAAATTAACTCAATACTACATTTCCTACTACAATTCAACACAATCTATTTTTTTTTATGTAAAATTAAGTGAAATTTTCTCGGATGCATAGTAAATTTAATTTCAATTTATACTTAAAATAAAAAAATTTAAGCTTTTAATGCGTTATAAAGTTTACCAGTAACTATAATTTGAAAGAAAACTGGTTGAATTTGAAGCAGTTTGGTCGAAATTTGAGAGAGAAAATGAAGAAAATAGTTTTTTTAGGGGTTTACTAGGCAAAGGGAAGAATGCTATGGGTTTGGGGAGGAAGAAGATCCAATTTGTTATATTTTGGTTTGTAAGATTTCAATTAGACTTTTATTCTTTTTAAAATTATACAAATAACCTAAAATTATGAAAAACTTTCATTTTAATCCTTTTAAAAATTCTAAAATAACCTTTAATATTTCAGAATCTTTATAATTAATTTAAGCACTATTTTCTTCATCCAAATCCACTTATAACTCAACTTTATGAAATTAATTTTTAGTTTAAATAATTTTTTAGAATTCACCTAAAAATTCTAAATTATATAAAATTTTAATTTAACTAATTAACATCAAATTATTCGATTAAATTTTCTAAATACTGCATATGCTACAGTTACAAATTTTTAAAATTGCGGGCGTTACATAATGCCTAAAGAGTTTGATTTTTAAGTGGGATCGATATGACCCCACCAAACTTTCCTAGGAACCTACCTAGTATACATTTACATACATACGCAAAATTCAATTTTGATTTACAATAAAATATATTTTATTGTATTCGTTTTCAATTTATCTAGTAACTATGAAATAAATTATTACGTGTGTATTTATATCGCTTCTACAATGAACCTATAGTAGGTAGGATTTGACCTATATACACCGTCAGTTCTTACTATCCTTAGTTAGTCATCTCTTTGTTAAAATGGCTTAAGATCATTCTATTAGTAATATGCTTTAGAAAAAATAGCATTACATATTTGGGTGGTTGGTCTACAATGTGGCCATTCTTGACAAATAAGAGGCTTGAATCAACAAGCCATTTAAAGCCATGCTAGTGCAACACATGGCTAAATTTTGTTAGTAGGAGAACAACCCACATCCTAAGAAATGACTCTTAAAATTAAGAGCCAAATCAATGTGGGGGAGTGAAGTTGAAATCATCTATACTTAAAGCCTATAATTACAACTTTAAAAGGAGAAAAAATAGATCCTAATTTTCTACATTCTTCTATTATGCTCCTTAAAAGCATTAAGAGCTACATTTAAGAGTAAAATTGCTTCAAAAACGCTTTACATACTTTCTAATTTATAATGAATAGAAAGATAACCTCCAGTTGACTTAAGTATTGGAATGTTATTGTTGGAATCTGGACACTTTGTATCATTGTTAATCTTGCAATGACCGACCTGAGGAAACACAAAAAACTGAGAGCAAGAAAGTTAATAGATTTCATCACACAAAAAACAAAACTTTATTGATATATTTTCTTAATGATCAAAAGGGTATAATAAAGGACCTTTATTTAGGCTTTACATAAGCATTACAAATGGTAGAAAAAAATATACAATATTATTGTACAATGAGAATATAGTAATGATTGAAGATGATTTGACAAAGAGTGTTGAGTCATAAGAGCTAGAGTGAAAGCAAAATTGTTGAATCATTGACATAAGCTTAGTAAATTAGGTTTAAGGAGCTTGTTTTAGGCTATATTATGCACGGTAAAGTTTATAAGCTTTACATGATGAATAAGAGTATTTAGTAGGTTGCTTTAGTTAGAATTCCTTAGCAATATCACCATGGTGAAAAGTATTGGGATTAGTATTGGCCTCGAAATAAGATTGGGTCTATTATAAAGAGAGGTTAGTAGTGAAATAATGAAAATCTCTAAGCTTAACTAGAAGTTCTTTTACCCAAATAGAGCGGTGAATATGTGCAAAGTCACTTGAGTCAAAGGAATATAAATTGTAAGTACAGATTCATCGAAAAAAGTAGGTAACTCAATAGTGGTTGTACCATTGTCAAACGCACATGTTATGCTCAAATGGAAAACCTGGATAAGAAGTATCAAGAAAAAAATGATAATATTTTTTCTAAAAAAATGGGTGAAGGAGATATAGATGAAATGTGGATATGGATGAAACACCTTGTGTTCCAAAAAAATCAAAGACAAGATATACGAAGTCTATTACAAATGGGTTCCTAACAGATGTACCTATTATGTTCAATACCAAACCTCGAAATCCAACATAATCGAGCTTGTAGTTATAATTTAGTGCATTTATGAGGTTGGAGAAGGAAACACCAAACACATCAAAAAACTTTTCAAAGATTTTATTTAAATGGAGTACCATAAAGGTGTTCATAAGGTGACTAATTTTCTATAATAAAAGAGGTATGCAATTGATGGTATAGGTAGCAGTGAGAGTAGCTTGCCTCTAAAAGCGTTCAGGATATAAGGTAAAGATTAATAAAGAATAAATAATTTCTAAGATGTGTCTATGTTTACATTTGGCCGGTCCATTTTGTTGAGATATGCTAGGTTAATAACAATGATACATAGTGCCATTTTCGTAGAGAAAGGTAAAAAAATGGGATTCTCTGTACTCACAACATTGTCTAAGCAAAAAACTTTAATATAACATAAAAATTGTGTTTTGACCATGTTAGAAAAGTTATGATAAATTGTATTTAGTTCAGATATTTGCTTCGTGAAATATATTCATGTATAATGAGAGTAATCATCAATTTTAAATAATAAAGTATTTAGTACCCCCAAAGTTGTATTTGGAGATTGTCCCCAAATATCATAATATATTATATGAAATGGAGCATAAGAAATAAAATCACTATTATTAAAAGGTGAGGTAGTTTGCTTTGTTAAATGACAAGACACACAATTTACATGTTTATTTGAGACGTTACCTAAATAACCTCTAGAGACTAGTGAATGTTAGTGATTAAAGGATAAATGTCCCAATTGGGAATGCCAAGGACTTAGGAATGATTCTTGAGTAATTGGGACATCATATTGATGAGTGAGATGATATTTGGAAGGAAGATGAAGGTTAATGAGCTAAAACTAGCGTTCAATCTTAAGGTCAATCCCAAGCATTTGTTTTGTCTTCGGATCTTGCACATAACTACCTAAGGTAGTAAATAAGACATGAAGACCCAAGTTCATAAAGTTGGCAAATAGACAGAAGATTAAGTGTGAGCTTAGGAATCAAAAATGTATTCAGTAAATAAAGATTATAAAGAGAAGTATGACCTATGTGACTAGTATTATCATTAGCACTTTGAATTATAGGTAAATTATGAGTAGATGACTTAAAAGAAAAGAGAGTGGAATCTCCAATTAAATGATTGCAGCAAACAGAATCCAAATACCATGAAACTGTACTTGAGGTAATAGATGAAGCAAAAATGGAAGTGTTATCAGACTTCACTAGAAATTGCTAAAAGGAAGACTCTAAATCACTAATGAAGATTGATGGAGAGGTAACAAATTATGTGAAAGAATCTTGAGTTGAACAAACAACAATAGTAAAAAAGTGTTGATTACCCTTAAAAGGAATCCCTAAAGGTGGCTTCCCTTTATTTGTGGACAATGAAGTTCCAAATTTACAATCAAACTTAATATCTATGCATTGTGGTTTTACAATAGCAAGGTGAGTTTACAAGTAGTAGTGCTCGAGTAGGTTCAAAGGTTTCATGTGTCACACCCTTTTTACATGCATTTAATTTCAAATATCATTCTCACATATAATATACAATGCATCACTTTTATTACACAAATCCTATATAGTTCAATTTGTAAAAATTTTTATACATATAAGTTTATACACATTACTTAACTAACCTATAATTACATATATTTTAAAACTTCAAATATGCCTAGTACATTCGCTTGTGTACTTGGTCATTTTTATGTGCTATTATCTAAAAATAAAATTCTTATAATAAAGAGTGAGATATAATCTCAATAAGCAAATCATACATTTTTTAATGTCGATGCAATATAGAATATAAATGTTTAAATAATCAAAGTATTTTCAAACTTTTCCAAATTACATAGAATTTATTCATAATATAAACACATTCAAAACGGATTAGTCAGTTAGTGTCACCTACACCCACGGTGACCCGTTTTCAGAATGTAATTACGTGTTCTGCATATAGTAGTCATTCTTATATCCATATAATAGAAACGCATGCAACGCATTAAAAAGAATTCTAACTAGTCCGCAACCCTCGCATATAACACGATACCCGACTAGGTCAGAATAACATAATTAATGACTAAGCCATAAAAATACATTCTTATTCAAACATTTCACACATCGACAACATTTCATATTTATTTTCTAAATGCGATATCAGCATACAATAGTTAAATTTACGATTTTCAACTTTCATTTCATAAAATCATATCGGCGTACCAAAAGTTAAAGTCACATTTTCATCATAATATTGGATATCGCATAATTTTAACACATTAAAATGTATGCACGATCTACTTATATTTGTTCTTATATTAATTTTGCGTAACTAAAAATAAATTAACACAATCTATTTTAGTTACGCGTTAATTCTTGCGCCATATCCCTACGACATCCACATTTTCAACTCAAAGCTTCATAAATTCCTAAAATAGATTTACCACCATATTCACTCCATTCAATCATTTCATATATACCATATATATATATATATATATATGTATGTATGTATGTACATTACAACAATTTTCGAAAAACGCATTTAGCAGAAAATTTTTGAATTCATTAAATATTACCGTTTTCCAACAATACCAACATTATCACGTTTCGAAATACTCCAAATTATCACACAAACTCGGCCTATCGAAAATTGTCGAGATTCAATTCCAATTCAACAATACGCCATTTCAAATCTACAAATAACATCAATTTACATATATATATATATATATATAAATATA
>JAXCLQ010000009.1:14643581-14659384 GCA_035584115.1 Cedrela odorata | reverse complement strand
TGTTTTTGAAAGTTCTTCCACTAAAAGAAGACCATGAAGAATCAATGGCTGTTTATAGTTGTGTTTCCACTCTGGTTTTGTCATCGAATCCACAGGTTCTTTTTTAAAAAATTTGTAGTTATAGTTCATATGCACGCAAGCATTACAGTTTTCTGGTTGCTATGTCTTATATCCTTAAGTGATGTCTTTTGTTTTTTTTTTTTTTGGTTTTCCTTTTATATATGTGAATAGATCCTTTCTTTTGTTCCGGAGCTGGTTAATCTTTTTGCTCAAGTTGTGGTTTCACCAGTAGAAACATCGGAAGTGAAAGCTCAAGTTGGCAGGGGTTTTTCGCATCTGATTTCTCTCTATGGCCATCAAATGCAACCGTTGTTGAGTAACCTCTCACCTGCTCATGCTAATGCCCTAGCTGCATTTACCCCAAAAAGTTGACGTGTGATTGAATTGAGCTGAGTTGATGAATATAGCTTCTTTTCCAATTTTTTTACTTGTCTTTTCTTTATCAAGTTTGTATCTGAAAAGAATGGTTTGCTCTTGGTGCTTTGATTGGGAAGCCTGAAAGCAGACAGGAGATCAGTATCCTACCAGGTATGCCTAATGGCCCTTTGGGAAAAAATAACTCTAGTTGTTAAACTTATAGCTTTATATTTCTCATCTGATTTTCAAGTAGCAATTTAACCACTATCCTATGTTATAGACTGAAGAGTATAATAATCATTACAGAACATCCCAATACCAATCAAGAAAGCTAGTATATCTAAAAACTAAAACAAGTAAAACCATGAAAGTTTAAAACATTTCAATATGCCGAATAATAGAACTTTGATGAAGAGTTCAATTTTAGGAGTAGTTTTGTCAAAAAGTTATGAAATTATTGGTCTTTGATCATGTTCATATCTGTTAACATAAATGTTTGAATTGCTTGTGTATTAATTAGAATACTTCTGTGCATTTTTTTCAGGTTTGGTTTTGCTCGTGCTACCATTCCCTTTTTTGGTGTGGATGCTAGCTTCCAATACTAGTTTATATTTATTTTATAGTTTTTTTTTTTTTTATTTTATTTTATTTCTCATTATTATTCGTTGTAGCTTTGTGGCGGTCTTTGTTCTATTTATTTGTTGTGAATGGGTGATATTAGGAAAGGTTTTGCAGACTACAAATACTCTTCAACTGGAAATGAAGGGAAAAATTGATGATTCATGTATAGTTGGTCGTACAATTTTATGGCATTTAATTTTTTGAAAAAATAAAGGTTAATTTCGACTTACCTTTTTTATTTGTTGACAAACAAAATTATATCATCATCCATGATATTGATAGGTAGTTTTAAAAGATAAAAATATCTGAAAGAATCTTTAGATTGATCGTGGAAAAAGATTAAAAAAAATATATTTTCATCCTTAGTAGATAAAAATATCTCAAAAATTAATTATATTTTCATCCTGAATATTTTTATAAGATGAAATTACATTGATCATGGAAAATTGCATACAACTGTTGTAATAAATTCAATTGGGTGGTAAATTTGTATAATAATTGATTTTGAAAATTATACAAAATTATTATTATTATTATTATTATTATTATTATCATTAGGATATAAATTTTTATACAACTTAAAGTAATAAAGTTATATTATATTATTTTTAATTTTTATTTATTTTTTTTTTTACTTGCATCAAATTTTATTTACTTTCATAAAAATATAAGAACATTGACAAAATTTCATAAAAATATAAGAATGTGACAAAAATATAATTGAATATGTAACATTAGTACATTAATGATTATAGAAATATATTATTTAGTTATAAAATCTTTTGCGATAAAAACAAATTTAATACATATAATGTTTGGGTAAAGAATTATTAAAGAAAAATTGAATACGGATGTTGCACTTCCAAGAACTACTATGTGTAAGATAATTGTTTGTATTTGATTATTAATAAATAATTAAGTAGCTCTTATTACCACACCACATTAATTGATATATAAATTTTATCTCGCAATTTAAGAACAATAAAATACAAACTTAATATCCCAATTTCTGTGTACCATTTTTCGTTTTGAGAAATATGCTTCAAATGAAATTGTCCTTGATTAAAAGAATATTCTAAAACCCTACTTTTCTATCAAAATATAAAACACAAAAATTATAAATAAATAAATAAATAATTGAAAACAAAATTGAACCCCACAGGCCTATTTAAATAAATAAATATAAGACAGAAGTCGAGATTACAAAAATAAAACTACATTCTATACAACTTTATACATATTAAAAATAGAGAAACAGAATGCAAATACAAGGCCGTAGTGGTCTTACAATGCATTTGAAAAAAAATTATTTTCTAAACTTTGTAATTGCAAATTGGAATTTAAGTAGCTATCTATTTGTAAATCCATTCATTTGCACGGCCTCCAGATTCATCCATGTCTATAAAAATGCTAACTGCCTGCACCAATTGATAATTACAAATTTTATTGTAAACTAAAATCAACCGGATCCAAGAGCTAACAAGATGCCATGGAATTAAAACTGGAGCTAAGTTATGAGCCATCATAGTTAACTTACTGTTCAAAGTTGCTAGATGCAGCGTATAAAATACTGTTCAAAGACTCTTATGATGCACCAACCCCATATGACAGCAATGAAGAACAAATATCCAATACCTATAATCGATTTCTATGATCAATTACGTGCCTAAACTCAGTTCAGGGTATTACCAAGAGTGGGTACGCATGGAAGATGAGCATAAAACTATGTTCAAGATATAAAAAAATGAGTCATTGATTTTTCTGGTTATGCCGTTCAGTCTTACTAATGCATCAGTTACATTTATTTGGTACTCTCGTGAACAAAATATTCTCGCCTATCTTGGATCAGTCTGTTCTCAGTGTACATAGACAACTAATTGATTTACAGCTAAACAATGGAAGAAAATGCCTAGTATTTGCGACGTGTTTCAGTTACAGTGGGCAAGTGAGTTTTATGTGAGAATGAGAAGTGTTTCTAAGCCCAAGAAGAAATCTTGCTCTTCAGGGCTCAAGATTGATGCCACTAAACTACAATGGATGAAGATGAAGCAAACAAAGGTACAAATTGTCCATGAGTGAGAACTATCCATGGTGCAGAAAAAGTTGTGTTCTACAAGGTATATTTTCCTACAATGTTCTTTGACAGATTTGCTAATTGATAACCATACAAGGAATGGAAAATATGGTGTCAGATTGCTTCTAAGGGGTTCAAAAAGACAAGGATGGAGGAACTTGTGTTTGTTGTGTCGAACTATGCAAAAGTATAACTACATTTATACTGAGGGATGTTGATACAAAATGGTTGCCCAATTTACTCAATAGTTGGAAAATGGATTATGTAGTTTGGAAGTGTAAGGTGTAAGAGAAGAGACAATGTTGTTAGGATGGTCAAATGTGTAAAGATAGGTAAATATTATCATATTTCTAGCAGAATATTAATATCTTATTAAATCCAATAATAACAGAAAATCTAATTTTTATTAGTTTATGATTTCCCACAAATATGAAACTTTAACACAGGTGATGACAAAGCTAAGCAGGCGGGCAAAAAGTGATCCACAAATATTAGTCTTTAACTTTCCCTATAAACTTTTTCTTATCTCTTGCTAACAAGTTTAAAGGTTGATTTTTCATAAAACCATTGCATTAGATCTGAGTTTTTAATGAAGCATTTAACAAAAATTATAATAACCCATTCAAATAGCCAATTGGCATGTCAGAATATTACCTTTCCAATCCGAGGTCGCTCTTTCAACTTTGCAAGGCTGTTTCGAATATGTGAGACAGCTCCCCAGCATTTTAGTGTGTTTGCTACATCATCAAGTCTCAAAATGTACTCCTCTTCAGTCAGTGGAAAGGATCTCTAAACAAAGAAAAAAGAAATAAGGTGTGCTTACACTTCAAAATACATTAGTAACTTCTAGACAAATAACTAATTCTGCTATGGTTAGTATGGTATTGAATTAATGAATTTTTATAAGTCTTCAATTCAATTTGACAAGTTTCATGCTGGGAATAGATCTAGACTTGGTAAAAAGGTTAAAGAGAAGAAACTGGGTAAGAATGCAGAGATTTCAAAAAATGAAGACAAACTTGTTAATGAAAGTGTGAACAAGTAAAAATAAGGAAAAGTTGATTTGATCTTACATGCTATGTGTCAACCTAAAATTGGAAAGTTGTCTACTCTCTTCCTTAATTCTTAAGAGGAAATTAAAGCCAAGGAAGCTTCAACATTTCAAGTATCTGCAAATTCAAAGTTTTGAAAATTTTCACACTTTAACAGTATAGAAATTAGTGCTCATTTTTTCTACTACCAGGGAGAATGATGCCACCATAAATAGTGATTTGCCACTAAATCCTATGTAGGTTTATGCTATTAGTAACTTGTAGATTTTCTTTTGTTGATCTTCATACGGTACTCTACATATTCAAGATTTAAATAATCTTTAACAATTAACTATCCATTAGTGTACAGTAGAATCGGTTATGGGCATTTCCATATTTGAGCATAGGGGTAAAACAGTAATTTACGCAATTCCTGCATGTTAGAGGCATTTTGGTAATTAGTCAAGTCTGAGATAAGTTGTTAGTCTTTAGCTGATCCTGCGAAAGATAGGATCAGAAAAAGAAAACAATTAGGATATAATCACGTCAAATATTGTCTCCAAGGCAATAGTCTAGTTGGTTTGACCTCTTTTGTGGAAGCAAGAGGTTAAGAGATCAATTCTCGTTACACCAACCTTAGAGAGGGGATTTATTTAATTTGTGTTTGTGAATGAGGTGGGGTGGGGTATTATGTGGTAAAGAAAAAATAATAATAATAAATTTTTAAAAAATACTTTAGTTGTACTTCCGAAAAAACATGCCCCTAGTCATATTAGCATAAGTAAGAGTCAAACTATTAATAATTATGTTTCAGTAGTTTGGATTAGAGTTATTACACAAACATTATGTTATTTAGGGGATAAATACTTAGCCTTTTCCCTCCTTTTTTTCTTTTGTTATTATGTAATATTTCTTCTTCTACTTCCTCTTTCTTAATTATTTCCTTCAGAACTTAAAGCTCAAGCAATTGTTTTATAATTGCTCCTAAGATAACTATACACTATGCAAATCAACTATTTCCTTCAAAATTCAACAATTTCAGCATCCACGAAAGAAAAATGAAACCCTAATCAAATGTTATGACAGAAACCCTTTTTGAACACATAAGTTCTCATAATCCTTAATTTTTAGATCTCGCCAATACAGTCTACAGTTTTCGTACTGAGATATCTTTTTTTTTAAGTTGTTCCTAGGGATTATTTGGGATAAGTATCCATAAGTTACTTTAAAAATTTGAGAATGTTCATACTATTTCTGGAAACTTGGTGGTGTTCAACATGTAAATATTTACATTAGTCCAGCTCCAGCTGGATATCAGAAATCTATTCTAAGAAAACATGCTCACCTGCTCCATGTACTTCCACATGACATTTAGAGCAAGGAGATTTCTTCCCATGAACTCCTACAACAGGCATTCAGAAAACATAATGTGAACTGCTGAAAACTATCTGAAACACTCCAATAAAAATACAGGAGAAAAATGAATTATTAAGCAAACAAATTAAATAAAATGTAAAACAACGGATAAAATGAATGCTAAAGGTTGGAGAAAGTGATTTCTTGTCTTCCAACAGTAACAGGACAGGCTTCATTTTCTTTTCAACAGTCTTAATTATGGCTAAATGGCTGTGTCCTTTGTGGTGATATTCTGTGTTTACAGTCCCTTTCTCTCTTATACTCATACAAAAAATAATCAGTCAGTCAAGCAAACAGGGCACAAACATTAGTAGCAAACAAATAAAAAAGTATGGTAGCCAACTCTGATCAAATTTATCCCAATCACCCTACACTCTGTCAATTAAGTTAGTAACCGATGTATGGTTGGCAGAGTTAGGGAACACTTTCTTTAACGTATTTATTTTCGCAAGTAACTCGCTGAAATTTTATATCCTGATCAAACTGATGAGTCAACAAATTAATTCAATGTTTCTTGATATGAGGACACATCATTCACTCATAGAGATAGGATGCTAGATTGAGAACATAACACAACTCTTCTCTGAGCATGGCATGGAACTTGAGGAGAAGTGCACAAAGACTCAAGATAGAATAATAAGTTTAGTAATAACGTGTTTATCATTTGCAAGTTAGCATGGAAGATTAAGATTTTTTTAATAGCAAGTGGCTCAGAAATCTAATTAGACCAAAGAAACCTGGTAAGTATCATCCTAGCCTGAGCTCTTCAGTTATGAGGCATACCATTTTGGACCAATTTTAGACCATTTCACCTTTGCCTAACAACGTTTTGTTTTGTTTTTGTACATTTATTTTTAGTTACTCAAAAGAAATTCCTACGGAAACCTTAGAATGGTCCACCAGAGCTTGTTAGATAGCACAAATTATTCTTATTACAAACCAGTGAGGGTGGTCAACTAGAGCTTCATAGAAAATTATTTAACCACAATTGGACAACAGATGTCCAAGAGTAGCCAACAAAGGTTGACAAATTTATAAATATGGAATTAATGGCTAGTTTGAGGTCAGCCACAAGAGGCGGATCATGAGTGATCAACTGGTGTAGTTTGGAACTAATATGGAAGGTTTAAAGCAGCTAGTGTTTCACATCAGCTATAAATAGAAGTTTAGATACAAGCAAAAATATATGCAGAAAACCATTCTTAACATCTCTTGAGGCTTTTACGTTACTTTTGAAGGTTTTACACTTGCTAAATATCATTTAGAAGTATCCTAAGAGATTTGAGCCTACTTTTCCAATCACTTTTTTTAAGTTGTCACTTGACCTAAAAGACTGAGCAAATAAGGGCCCAAAAAACGGTAGTAAACTCTATTATGCCCCCTCACATGCATGACTGATATCAAACATAATTGTCACATGGACCAAGCCCAAACAGAGATGGAAGAACATAAATAGAGACAAATGCAACCATGTGGGAGGAACAGAAGACCTCTCGATCAAAACTGGCTCTGATACCAAATTAAAATCAAGAGAAGACAGACACAGAGAGAGAGAAAGAGAGAGAGAGAGAGAGAGAGAGAGAGAGAAACACTTGTACATAAAATGGCTATAGTTAGATTGACAGTCTTGATCTCTAGCTATAGTAATCAGGTAAAAGCAACAAAATTGTATGTCACCAAGGAAGAAATCTATAAAATCTCCATGGAATGTCCACAAAACTTTTACCATTATCACAAGAAATAAATTTCCAAATAAACTTAAACAAGACAATAAAGAGAAATTCTCTTTATGTATATGTATATGTGCAGAAAAAAAAGCAAGTCAACATAGTCATGCACTAAGAATGTTAGAAGGCATGTGAAAAAGTCATTTCTCAAAAGAAAAAAATAATAATAATACTATTATGCTGTCAGTATAAGCAGCTCAATATGTTAAGTCCCTAAAGATCAACATACCTTTTTTATTAGTTGAACGTCGTAGGACCTTCCATACTTGTTTCTAATAAGAGTTGCGAGATCTATCCCGCTAAAGGTAGAATCATCAGTACCAACACTTCTCTCAAGACTTTCTCTTAGGATTTCACTATTCACCTACAAAAATGTAAATTATTATAAATAATTATATGCAGAATTGCATAATAACATGTGTTGGATTCAAGTATACATGTCAAGTAAAATGCAATCTAGTTAATTTGCAAACCCAAAAATCACCACAGTAAAAAATATTCTCACCAATGCCATATCTTGTTTTAGTATCGCCATTGTGAATTAAGAAAAACATAGCAAATGTATGTAATTAGATCGTCAGGAACAAATCACTAGGTGATAATGGAAGTTAACAATGACAATTGGACTCTAACAAAAAATGTCATTTCTGCCAAAAGAATTGACAAAAGAAGACTACAAGAATTCTGTCAACCAATAATCATAAAACAAAACAAGGTGCTAGTCCATCAATCAATGCTTGCCCACTTCATCAACATATAGAGCTTTAGAAAATTTTACTGAAACATTATTACTCAATTCATTCATCAAACCTTTTAGTGGAAAATATAGGATGGGCATATTGTTAATGGTTTTTGTTTATGTTCACATTTTGGTGCAAGAAAGCAAATTACAGCATAAACAAAGGAAAATGACAGTTGAATCAATTGAACTTAATCCTTCTATTTCACCTTTGGGAGATTCTTTCTCATTCATCCCATCTCCTGAGTTATCTGGGTCTTTGTCATCGTCCACTGCACCAGAAAATAAAGGCCCAAATCTCCTGACATTTTGATAGTAATTACCTCCGACATGTTGATTGTGGGAAGAATTCAATCCTTTCGAAGGAAAATGTTGACCAAAATATCTTGAGTATGGAATCTTATTGAATCTTCTTCTATAAAGATGCTCCTCAATTCCAACTGACCAATTAAAATGGTGGCTTGATATAATGCTTGTCATATCCTGTAGTATTAGTGTCATTGTGCAATTCAGAAAATAAACCACAACAAATGTAATTCACATAAGACAATTATGCTATTCCATCCCAAGTAGCTCAAATAAAGAGCTTGTTGTTAGTCTCAATTACTTAGGATTCGTTAACTACAGTTAACTTGCGCGTGTCCAACTGATTAAGGAACCAAAAAAATTATGTTAAAAGTGCGAAATTAACACTCTGTCGCAATTTCGCCCTGTTTTTGTGGCATCTAAGCACTGATAAGAGAATTCAGTTTAGCTGCAGTTTTCATTATATCATACATATGGGCATGAATTTATTATATCGGTCTAATTTCCTATAAATTACCGTCCTATTCATTCAAATAACTAATAACTTGAGAAGAAATTAAAATGCATAAATAAGCAGTCTCTGTATAAAACTCATATATAAAAGGTAAGAGTCCATGAAGAAATTATCCGAACCCTACGACAATCCTTGGAAAGAATGCAAGAATGCAACACACACACACACAGCGGTTCGTTGAGTTTGGACAAAATTGAAGCTTAATTAAAAAGAATCGATAATGTCAACCCTAAATCACACAAGAGTGAAAGTGAATAGAGAAATTAGAAGAAAATTTATTCCACATCCATATAGAGAACCTGATGGATGGATGGATGGATGGACGGATGGATGGTGACCCGAAAAAATTTTACTTTAATTTTAGAATTAAAGACTGCAAGCTCTTTCTTTCCTCAGAAATGGTGGCCTCACACTGCACTGCCCTGCCCTGCCCTGGCAGACGACTCAAATTTTAATAGACAAGAAGTAGTACAAGAGAAAGAGGTGACACACACACACAGCGGTTCGTTGAGTTTGGACAAAATTGAAGCTTAATTAAAAAGAATAGATAATGTCAACCCTAAATCACACAAGAGTGAAAGTGAATAGAGAAATTAGAAGAAAATTTATTCCACGTCCATATAGAGAACCTGATTGATGGATGGACGGACGGATTGATGGCGACCCGAAAAAATTTTAATTTAATTTAGAATTAAAGACTGCAAGCTCTTTCTTTCCTCAGAAATGGTGGCCTCACACTGCCCTGCCCTGCCCTGCCCTGGCAGACGACTCAAATTTTAATAGACAAGAAGAAGCACAAGAGAAAGAGGTGCTTGCTTGCTTATCCCAGTTTATTTACTGGTAATCGGATAATAGAACTATTCCATGCACTCACGTATACACGACAATGCTAAATTTCATCCAGCTCCCATATTGTTTCTTTAATTATGAAAATGTCCTTACATTATCAACAATGTTACTTATATATCCTATGGCTTTATGAGTTAATATTAAGCAAAAAAATTTTAAAATAATCACTTTCATAAATTAATTTACATAAATGATCATTTTTATTATTTTTATTAAACTGACTAAAGATCTTAATTTTGAACTAAAATGTCCACAACTCAATAAAATTAAATAAATTTACTTTTTAATATTACACAAATAATTTTTAGCTTTATTTTATATTGAAGTGTGATAGTTTTAAAATCACAGTTATTATGAGTTTGAAGTACTATAATTTAAATATTAGTAAAAAAAATTAGTGAAGTTCGCTCAAAAATTGTTGATACTAAATAGACATAGACTCTTTTAACTTTGCTTTCAAACTATAGTAGAAATATCTCAATTCCAAATAAAATTCAATATCTATTAAACCAATGATATTGTTTAATGTGTCAAAATATCAACTTTCACATTAACTTTATCTATTAACCCAATATCTACTAAGAATTTTTTTTTTTTTCATATTTTACCTATTAATACTTATATTTACCTTTCCTTAATGCGTTACCCACAAATATTTAGATCACGACAAGTAGTTATAATAAAATAAAAATATTCACCTTTTTCCAACAAACAATAAGAGAATTACTCCAAACACAACAATTTTTCTACCAAAAGACTTTTAAGAAAAAAAACACATTGATATTATTAATACAGGGTAAAAAATGGTCATTATTGTTCGTTTTTCACAGAAACAGTTGAACAGAAGCACGCATTACATAGTATCACGGGCTAACTTTCTCTTAGTCAGGATTCAAGCTTGTGCGACATTTACTAGCGCATTCCAACTAGTAAGTCAGCCTAAACTAGGTTTGCATATAACAAACTCAAGTGGGTTAGTTGTCTACAAAAATATAACAACGGTAGAAAAGAAGAGGAAACAAGTCATTATTGTAATCCAACACAATCTCAGTTTTATTGATAAATACACTCGTAAGCATACAAGCCAATAATGGCGTACAGGCATACAAGTCAACGAGGGCGTACAAGCATTGAGTAAGCAAGCGTCTCTACATGTCGAGACAAAGCACACAAGCTGGCCTAATTCATATAAGTAGCCCATTTCAATCTACTCGAGGGTAGAGCATACAACAATGCCCCCGGAGTGCTAATGGACAAGGCCCTTCTGAGGCACTTAGCCATCCTCCTTAAATAAGGTTTTGAGACATTACCCGGGTGGCACTAGGAGATATACCACATATCTCAGTTGTCATACCCTTGAATAGTGCCTGCACTAAATAGTAATCGGCCCCAATAATGTCTCATTATTTGCGGCCTGGGCTTACTAATTGACCCTGGACAAGCAAATGCGGGCGGCCTCTTACATCCTCCCCCACCTAATATATTGGCGTCCTTAACGATGACGCTATCTTGAAGTCTTCAATCTTCAGTTGAAACTACTCCATTTCTTTGGCTTTCTCTCAACTGATTTCTTCTTTACCAAGGATCTTCCACTTCTCAAACACTTTATAGTGTCGATTCTCCTTAATTGCTTGACTCTTCGCTAGAAGCTCCTCCACTTCTTCAGTACTCTTCTTTCACGGCTGTTCCTTGATCTCCTCTCTTGCAGGTTGATTGCGCGTGGAATCTTCCGTCTCAGCAAGCCATGACTTCAACTCTCTAACATGAAAGACCGGGCACATCTTCATCTGGACTGGCCTCCCGACCTTGAATGTAGCCTTTTCTACTCTAGCAATGACTGAAATTAAACTTCCATACTTCTGCACTAGTCTCTTGTCTCAGCTTTCCTTGAATCTATTCTGGCATCTGTTCCGGTTGCACAAAGTCTTCAGGCTTGAACTCGGATAGTCTGCTACTCTTATCTGCCCACTTCTTCCTCCTAATGGTATCTTTCTTCACATCATGCCCGAGGAATCTTTCCTCTATACTTCATAACTGTGTAGGGTAGAAGTAGTTTCTGTCTCATTACTAACTCAACGAGACTTCAGTTCATTGATGAGTTCTTCCTTGCACTGAAGCGAAACTGCACTACTTCAAGTAATTTCGCCCAACTTTTTGACTCTCATAAGCTACGGGGCAACTTTCTCGTGAAAGAACTCGCCCTCCTTCCCTTTCCCCCCCTCCCCCTAATGCAAAGTCAGATGAGTCAATCTGCACTTTTAATGTCTTGCTTATCTCTGGCAAGCTAAGAAACAACTTTCTCACCATGGCTTTTTTCAAGTAGTCGAAGCTTCTCTACACTGTTCAAATCACTTCCACATTATACCCTTCTTCAACATCTCGGTTAAGAGTACAACTCTCCTTGAGTACCCCTATACGATCTGCCGGCAATGTTCAGCCAATCTAAGGAAAGATTGCAACTCTTTTATACTTGTCGACATCTTCCAAAGTTGCACTGCAAACTACGCAATCATTGCGATAGGCCACTATAAATGGGTGATGCATGTGGTTCTTGTTTCATTCTTCCCTTCAGAAATCCTCATCTGTTGGCAACTCTAGCTTGGTGAAGTATCCTACTAAACTCAATTGATCAAACAACTTCATTAACGCAGCCGCCTACTTACTGAGAGTTTTTTAGTCAACACACGACCATATACTCCGATCTTGCATCTTCTGGAACAACACACAAGCTTCGAACGGTGCTTTCGACGACTTAATGAAGTTGGCCTTCAACAGTTCATCTACTCATTTCCGAAGTTCAGCTAGTTCTCGTTGAGTCTTTCTAAAAGCTAGTGAATATGTGTTCGCCTCAGACACCATTCATCTGGTGACCAATTGTTCTCCTTTGGCAATGTCTTAGACAGTTGCTGCAGCATCACCTCACCAACTTTAATAAGACATTTGCAATCTCTAACAGGGTTGGCCCTTCTTTCCTCTTCTCCTCTGAGACCGCAATTGCAATGAAAGAACGTCATCGCCTCTTAATCATCTTCTTGAATTGAAGCGCAGATAAGCTTTGCCTCTATCAATGGTTTGACTTTGGCCGGCATCACTACGAGCATTTCTCCCTTGATTAACAAGCTGTTGATAGATGAAACGGGACAGCGCCCTTCTCTGATAAAAAGTCTTTTCCCGCGATGGCAACAAAGTCATCCATCTACAAAACAACAAGGTCCACTTGACCTTCACAAGTATTGATTTTCATCGGCAGTTGTTCTACCAACTCACTCTTGGGTAAGGCTTTCAGAGTTGACCACCTTCATGTGGTTAATATCCTCCTCGAATTTTAACCCAAAACGCTTCACTCTTGAAGCTAAATGACATTATGAGTGGCCCATATGTCCACTATAATCCTTTCCATGTAATGGCCTCGGCCCTAGGCGTTGTTACAACCCTTTTCCTTTTTCTTTTTCTTTTCTTTTTCATAGGCCCACCTTGGCTTACCGAGTTTCAACCATTACAACCCAATGGCCCTGATCCTAGGCGCGGTCGCAACCTACTATCTCGTAGGCCCGCCCCAGTTATCGAGTCACAACTGTTATAGCCAACGGCCTCGATCCTAGGTACATTCACAACCCACTACCTCATAGGTCCGCCCTAGTTACCGAGTCACAACCGTTGAAGTCTAGGGTACCTCACGACCATTAGACAAGAATTTTCCCCTTTGGCCCTTCTTTAAGGTCCCTCAGGGTTTTGTCACTTTACAGGTCCAACCCGAAGTTAAAACATTCCCAAGAACTCTCACGGGTTCACACCTCCACAGGTCTAGCATAAAGCTGGCACTTTTCCCTGGAGTTCGCCTCCCTCACTACTCAAACTTGATATCTCTCTTTTAAGAGCATCTGCAAGTGAGTGAGAGTATCTATTCTACAAAGGTTCTTTTTGTCTTCAGATAAGTCCGTTAGAGCATCCAACATTCTCAGCACCACCATGTAGTCTGTCTCTTTTGTTTCTCGATTACTTTTCAAGTGCTTCTTGCAGTTCATCCTTAACTATCACATCACTTAGTATTACCTCCTCGAAGCATTCAATGACTCTACGCAGCCATTATATCATCAACGTGATAACGTTTCTCCCCGGCTTCCTTACAACATTAACGATGGTGACTTCCTTGGGAAGTTCAAGGCTACTCATTAGGTCGCTTCCCCACCTTTGTTAGATCCTCAATCTCTGGGCTTCTCATTCCCATTCTCTTTCTCTCTTGAGATGGATAACGACCTTTTTGGTTGGGAGTCAACACATGAGTAATCCAACGACCATTCAATGACTGCTTATGCGACTAGGAAAACTCACACCTCTTTGTCATTAAAATTCACTTCGTGCCCAAGGTTAAAGAACCTTTATCAAATAGAAATAATTGGCCTTGCTCGATCCCATCTCAGATATCTAACATTGAATCTGAGAATTTTTTTTTACACACTCACAAACTATCCTCAATTTTAGTCAATCTAAGTGATTGCTTTAGAGCAAGGTACGCCGCATTTTCGAGGAGGAACTTTAGCTTTCATTTCAAGTCCTCCACTATAACTTGCCATCCCTGAATAAGTACATAGACGACAAGCTCGCCTTGACGTCTTCGAAACCTGCCCTCACAACGTTATTCGATATCTAACAATGTCATTTTCCAACACTTCGGCATTTCGGGTCCCTCCACAGTATTTCGATTCCAATACATTCAACTGAATGTATTCTAAACTTAGAACGGCTCTCGACTAAGTAGCCAAGATATGAGTAAGTAAGACCCGTCCGCTTCCTTTACTCGTTCCCACAACACCCTCACCGCATTGTGGTACTCCTTCGCAATCTCGAATATCATTGCTTGTATATTTGCAAATTGTGTTTCCAACTCTTCGAGACGTCCCTCATTAGACGAATTAGAGTTAAAGCCAACGGCTTTCCTTTCTTGTATGTTCACCCGAGAACTCAAGGACTCTAGTAGCGTTAAAGTTTTTCTCAAGTCTTCAGTGTCAAACGAGCTCTTTCTCTACTACGTCACCTCTACGTGTAACGCTCGTAATTTTAGAAATTAGTAATTGTAGCATCTGCAGTATTTAGAAAATTTTAATTAGAGAATTTGATATTATTTGGTTAATTAAAATTTTGTGTAACTTCGAATTTTTGGGTGAATGATTGAATTTTGGGTTCAAAATAGGGTTATTTGTTTAGGTCTAAAATTAATTTCATAAAGTTAGGTTATAAGTGAATTTTGGATTAAAGAAATAGTGTTTAGATTAATTTTAGATTTAATTGTAAATATTTTGAAATATTAAAGGTTATTTTAGAATTTTTTAAAAGGACAAAAATGAAAGATTTTCAAAGTTTTAGGCTATTTTCATAATATTAAAAAGTGAAATGACCTAATTGATATTTTGCATTCCAAAATAAAATCATATTCAGCCATTTCTCTTTAACCCGTGCCACTCCAGTATCTTCTTCTTTATGTTTCAGCAAGTCTTTGTCTCATTTCTTTCTCAATTTTAGGCCAAACGACTTCCAATTCGATCAGTTTTATTTCAAATTTCAGTTATCAATAAGCTCTATATCCCAATAAAAACTTAAATTTAGGTTTTAAGCCTAAATTGAAATTATAGTTACTGTTTATCCGAATAATTTATCCTTAATTTTACATAGAAAATGTTATATTGTGTTGAATTGGAGTGTAAAATGCAATATTAAGTTGATTTAGCATTAATTTAAGTATTGACCAGAAGAAATTAGAGTGTTTTTGTCTTGGATGAACAGTGATTTTGAAGGTGCTATAGTGTTTTTGAATGTTGCTACAATAACTTTAATCTATACCATAACTGTTTGCACAGTAACTTTAATCTGTACAATAATCCGTCATGAACAGTATTTTCGCTACAGTAATTCCGTTTAAATAGTATTTTCGCTACAGTGTTTTATTTAAACCATATTTGTTTACTTAGGCGAAAATATGTAGATTTAGAGTTGTCGAAAATATGAATTAGTATAAGTTTGTAATAAAATTCGTCGTTGAAAATCGGATAAAAGACTTAGTTAGTTAAATTTAGTAATAGGGGTAGAATTAAGGAATTTTAGACACTAATTT
>JAXCLQ010000009.1:14594904-14614369 GCA_035584115.1 Cedrela odorata | reverse complement strand
GATATATTTTAATAATATTATATATTTTAAAAATAGATAAATATAATTAATTTTTTTAAAATATAAAATAATTTTTTAATTATAAATAATTAATATAATATAATTATTTAAATAATTAATTATATCATAAATAAGTTAACTTATTAAAAACATAATTAATAACTGTGTCGTATTACATGAAAATAAGAATGTTATTTATTTCAACTCCAATTCGTAAATATTGTATTGGGTTTATATCAAATTTATGAGTTATATTAAAAATTATAACTCTTACTGCTAGACACAAATATGTATTTAAAAAAATTAAATTAAATTAGAGACTAATTTATTAAAATTATCAAAGTATAATTTTATTTATTATTTTAATAAAATTTAGGGAACTTTTTATTGTTAACCAATTTTTTCATTTGTTTTATTATTAATTTTTAAAATTTTGAAAAAATAAAATAAAATCTTTCGGTCCGGTACAATCAGAAGACTGACTGTGTACTGTCGAATATATTTATATGTTTAGTTATCTCTTCATCTTCAGTCAGGGCATGGCTTCATTTCATTTATGACAGCACCTCTCTGGTTCTGATCTCAACTGTGTAGGTACTCTCTTCTTCTTTTTCTCTTTCACTTTCCTCCTCTCTATGTTTACCTGTGATTGTTGTTCTAAGTTTCTCACTGACTCTGTTTGGATCCTGAGATAAAAAAAAAAGAAGCAATTTCATGCTCTTCTTTGTACTGATTTTGTTGTTCATACTTACTAAATCTTGCAAAATTTAGGTGATTTGTCTAAATCCTTTGTCTGGTTACTGAGTATGTTGTTTGCTGAAAATGATGAATATATTTTCAAATTTTCTTTGATTTTAGTTTTGGATAGTTCAGTATCTTTGATCTTTATTTATTTTTATTTAAAGAACTGAACTTGATTAAACTCAAAAATGAAAAATGCAGAGAATGTGTGAAATTTGGAAAGTTTTGATGGTATTTCTGTCATTCATGCAATATCGTAGCTCTTCAAAACTACTGTAATTTTATGTTATTTTTCTTTAAAAAAATTATTCTGACGTGGGTTTTGACTAAATACAGTCTGCATTTGTTTGTATTTTGTTGCCAAGACCTGGAAAATGCTCTTACGCCTACATTGTCTTGATTTGTTCTTTTATTTTTGTCAGTTTTGATTTGATTTGATTGAAGCTAGTGAGTTATTAAGTGTATATCTGAAAAAGGTTATATCTCTAGCACGCACCAGATATTCTGTAATTCATTTTATTTATTTATGGTTGAATTACTTTCTTTTAAATAAAAATCTTGTTGTTTAAGAGATTTTGCGGGTGTTCTATTCGCAACTTTACATTTGAACTTTATTATTGATTTTTAATTTCTTTGTTTGATGACCTTTATGGATATTGTTGTCTACACTTCCAAGAATCATTTTAAATTGTTGCACCGTTGGCCTCATTATAGATGTGCACATAGGCATTTTTGTAAATTTGTTTGGATCCATTGTTATGATCATTTTGTCTGTTTCTTTTCTTCAAGCATTTTGGATATCCTTTATTGTTAATTTTTGAATTTTGGATATTATATGGTTGTTAACAAATTTGATTCAAGGACCTAACAATTTATGCAATTATACTGCAAGATATATCTGCTAATGCATTTCCTTATTTTTTCTTGAATACTTCTGTCACTACGAGCTTTTAGTTTATTTATTCTTTCATAAAGCTAATTTAGTTCTCTCTCAAGTTTGCTTGCATATCTTAAGGCAGGATTTAATTGTTTGTATAATTACAAACTTTTTTTCATGTTTGTTGAAGGGTGTTCACTTCCAACAATGTCAGACCTTGAGGCCTCGTTGCATCCTAAGAGGAAAAAGGGATTGGTGGACATTCTGGTTCAGTTCCGATGGATCATTGTTATTTTTGTTGTACTCCCTATCTCTTTTACCATTTACTTCCTCATATATCTTGGAGATGTCAAATCTGACATGAAATCCTTCAAGAAGCGTCAAAAGGAACATGATGAAAATGTCAAGAAGGTTGTAAAACGACTCAAAGAGAGAAACCCATCAAAGGATGGTCTTGTCTGCACGGCTCGTAAACCATGGATTGCAGTTGGAATGCGGAATGTGGACTACAAGCGGGCCCGACATTTTGAAGTTGATTTATCTGCTTTCCGTAACATCCTTGACATTGACAGAGAGAGAATGGTTGCAAAAGTTGAGTCTCTTGTTAACATGGGACAAATCAGCAGGGCTACGGTACCAATGAATCTTTCCCTTGCAGTGGTTGCAGAGTTGGACGATCTTACTGTTGGTGGCCTTATCAATGGCTATGGGATTGAGGGACATATATGGCTTATTTTCTGATACTGTGGTTGCATATGAGATTGTGCTGGCAGATGGCCAAGTTGTGAGAGCTACTAAGGACAATGAGTATCAATATCTTTTCTATGCGATTCCATGGTCACAAGGGACATTGGGACTTCTTGTTGCGGCTGAGATCAAACTTATACCGATTAAGGAATACATGAAACTGACTTACAAGCCTGTAGTTGGCAATTTACAAGAAATTGCACAGGCTTATTCAGACTCGTTTGCACCAAGAGATGGGGATCACGACAATCCAGATAAGGTTCCAGATTTTGTAGAAGGCATGATTTACACATCTACAGAAGCTGTATTCATGACTGGGAGATATGCCTCAAAAGAAGAGGCAAAGAAAAAGGGAAATGTGATTAACAGTGTCGGTTGGTGGTTTAAACCCTGGTTCTATCAGCATGCACAAAAGGCATTGAAGAAAGGGGAGTTCACGGAGTTCATACCCACTAGGGAGTATTATCACAGGCACACAAGGTCTTTGCACTGGGAGGGGAAGCTCATCCTACCATTTGCAGATCAATTCTGGTTCAGGTTTCTGTTTGGCTGGTTGAGGCCGCCCAAGGTTTCTTTACCTAAGGCTACTCAAGGTGAAGCCATCAGAAACTATTACCATGAGATGCATGTCATTCAGGACATGCTTGTTCCTCTTTACAAGGTTGGGGATGCCCTTGAGTGGGTCCACTGTGAGATGGAGGTAACCTTATTTTTCTTATTTTTCTTTTGGTGGTTGCTTATTCACATATTTCTAATGGAATTATGGTGGGCTCGATGTGAATTGTCATTGCTACTTGGTCTGCAGATTGCTACAAGAAAAACAATTTTAGAAACCAGATCTGAGGCAGGCTAAGATTTTTGCACCAAATCATTAGGAAAATTATTATTTCAGTGCCTGATTAAGAGAAGTAGATATTTCGTTGTAGACCTGAAAGTATTAGGAGTAGCAAAAAAGGGCCTTGAAATGAAGAAACAGGTAAATATAAAGGAAAGGGAAAACATAACATAGGCATTTACGCCTATACCTACTTTTCCTGGGAATCCAAGTAGCATAGCATCAAATTGCTCAACACAAGTTTATTTGGTAGTCAATTTAACATTATTGCAGTGTAGGATACTAATAGTTAGAATCCCTTAACACAAGTTCGAACTTAATTGAGTAGCTGCTGTGCTATGATAATTGAAATGCTCAACACCATTTGTACACAAAATTACTAAATCGCTTGTGTCTAGGAGCCTCGATTTTGTTATTATCACTGATATAACTAGAGCAGCAAATGGATTCTGCCTTGAAAGGGGTTCAACTTTCTGTAGATCTGTTGTCTCCTTAATTTGGTTATGGACAGTCTGTATTTGCATTATCTTTTAGTTTGCATTTGGCATGCTGGACTGGCCTGTATTATTTTTGTGGGATTAAATTGGACTGAATTGTATTATATATAACACTATCCCATGTTTGGTGCAGTACTAGATTAGGCAAAATTATATAAATAAACAAGCTAAAATTCCCCAACTAAACTAATTTCAAAATTAATTAAACATTTAAATCTATTTATATTATAAAAATTTTTAAATATACTTTATTTATTTATGATAATAAATTCATAAATATTTACTTAAAATATTGATAAATTATATTATTATTTCATTTGAAATATCAATAGCTTCATGTGTGAATACTCTGGTGGTTACTAGATGTACTCCTATTACTACAAATTTTGTACTACTATTGTTTTTGAGGACTCAAGTTTGTTGATATAATATTTCTGTTTCAAAATTTTCTGGTATATCCACTTTGGCTGTGCCTACACAGGCTGTACAAGCTTCCGTACAAAACTATGGTGTATCCTGAGCCAGGTTTTGAGCACCATCACAAACAGGGAGACACACACTTACGCTCAGATGTTTACAGATGTTGGGGTCTATTATGCACTGGGCCCTGTATTGAGGGGTGAGGTATTTGATGGGTCTGAGGCGGTTCGTAAAATGGAGCAGTGGCTGATTGAGAATTGTGGATTCCTGCCACAATATGCAGTGTCTGAGCTGAATGAAAAGAGTTTTTGGAGGATGTTTGATGGTGAGCTGTATGAGCAATGCAGGAGGAAGTATGAAGCTGTGGGAACCTTCATGAGTGTGTACTGCAAGTCCAAGAAAGGAATGAAGATGGAGAAAGAGGTGCAAGAAGCTGAACAAGCACACCTTGAGGCTGCTTATGCAGAGGTTGACAATCCCATGGACTGATTTTTGAGTCAACTTGAAATAATTGGTAGGGTTTCTTTTGTTGCTTTTCTTGTTTGTGTTTGCATTTGTGTTTGTGTTTGTATTTCCTCTGAATTTGTAGTTTTCTCATTCAATGCGGTGGTGGTATACACTGTCTACGGACATTATTGGGTGGTTGGAGTTTCTTAATGCATTAGCTTTAGACTATTTGGATGGTTTATGACCCTTGGATAATGATTTAGACAACAATTTTATGTAGCTTTTCTCTCAATCTCTCACCCTCTCTTGTAATTTTGGGGCCCTGAACCACATTTTGTACAGGTGATGCAACAACCAGAAGTAAGATGCATTATTAATTAATCTATTTTGTTACCTTGCATGAATTGAAGTTAGGTTTCGCTTGGTATTAAAAGTATTGTGGCTTTGAAGTGAATAAAAGTACTAGTGTTAAATGTTAATAGAAAAATGAGTGGATTCTACTGAAAGTTAGTGTTACTAAATCCTTTTTCAACTTTATTTTCAAAGCACATAGGAACACCACAGTTCCCAATGAAGCCTTAACTTAACAACGAGGAGCAAAGCATGCATTTTTGTTTGGATTTAGTAATTTGTTTAGTGGAGTGGAGTGGGCATTAGCTTTGCCCGTTTGCTGTTTTTCATTTATGAAGCACAATATAATTAGATAAGCCAAAATCAGAATCAGTGGTGAATAAAGTATGTAATCTTGTGAACAATTACAATAATGTTGATTGCTACGGAAGTGAGAGATTGAATTGGAAAAAAAAAATATATCGTTTGTGTTGATGAATTAAACAAATTGATTGTATTCATGAATACAATTGCTGCTAATAAGAAGGGGAGGCGGAGAGGTATGTGTCTGTTATTGCATGTTTGCCATTGAAGTACAACATATGATAATTTTTAGGGAAGATATGTGATAATTCTCTCATTTTTAACCAAGGCAAGCGAGATTATAGCAGTGAGGGTGAATTTTATATATATATATATATATAAAAAGTAAAAAATCTCTTAAATTTAGATAGATAAATATCATGTAAATGTATTTGAAATGATTTTTTTTTTTTTTTGGCGAACCCAAGTTTCATATTCCATTCCAATAATATACAAATATAAGTTAAATTAAAAAAGCTGGGATGACAATAACTTCAAGTTTTGATTTAGAAATCACATGTCTGTATGCTCACGTTAATAATTATAATAAATGGACACATATCCTTATTAAATATTAAAAAATTGAGAAAGCCGCTATCTTTCTTTTTGCTCAAAACAACGTTTTTTAACTCTTAAATAGCCGCTGCTTGAAGATGATCTTTCTTTTTTTTTTTTTTTTTTTTATGGTGACCGAAATTAAAAATTTTGTGTTTTCTTCTTTTTTCTCTTGGAATTGATGACAATAGAGTTAAAAAACTAAATTGCTCAATTGAGAGTGTAAAATTTTTCGGTGCCTATAACAACACAACACGCTAATATAATCAGAAACCTAACACTGTTTGGAAATTTTAATGTATGCGCATGTGTGAATCTGAAAGTTATGAAAAGCAAATTGTCGAAAACTTGCTTTCCGGCAAAAGTTTATTGCATTTAAAGGAAAATTTTATTGTATTTGAAACCTAAGAATGACATTTCTAATCATTCGGAAATCAAGCTTAACACATATGACCGCCTAAAAAATATCAAAATTCATATCATGGAGCTTGTTTAGTATGCATATGCAAAAATGTGCAGTCAATCTAGAAGTTTCTGTTGGCAGTCTGCTCGATTCTTTTAATTTAATATAATGGTAGCACATCAACTTTAAGAACTTGTTAAGTGATGCAGTGGAGAGTCTTGGGTACATTTGTTGCACCACAACGCCAAATCACGCTAGTGATTAAAATAAGGGAAAGATACATATATACCTAAATCCATGTTATTATTGTGAGGTGAAAGTTTAAAGGTGCTAATGACGCCTTTGAATTCCTGCTATGAATTGATGATCTTAGCCTTGTTGTGTCAATGTGAATTGAATGTAGTGCTGATGTTTGAAGCAAACTTTGGTTAGTGAATGCCATTGTTAATAAGGTTTACTCCTTACTCGTTTCACTAGCATTGGTACAGTTTTACCCCTCTCTTTGGCGGATGGGTGGGTGGACTAGAAAATGAAAAGATTACTCCCTCGAAGTTATAAATGTTCTCCTGAGGTAGGCCAATTAGTCGTTTGCTCGTAGCATTTCACTGCCCTTCATCCCATTGATACCTTTCCGGAGTTAGTTTCTCTATTTATTTTGTTAAATAATTTCTCTGTGGAAGGGAAAAGGTCCTATGTGCTGTTATCTTTGACAAGCCAAGTTGAAGCTTTCTCCATAATCTATAGTTACATGCTCTAGGTTCATGGCTACTCAGATAGCACAAAACAAAATACAATTCGTGTTTACTAAACGCTTGGATCAAGCTTTTTCCAACTTCTCCCTATTACTAACCGAGCAACCCCGTTGAGGAACCAGAGATTATTGATATAGGAATGATGTTTGGGGAGGATAGATTTAAGTCATCATATACTGGAAATAGTTCGTCCGTGGAAGATGATGAAGATGATGCTACGATAGATTGGGATGATCGGCCATATTTTCCTCTGGAAGAAAAAGAAACTGATATTTCAAAGAATACAAGAGACATGGTGCATTTGGAAATTACCATAAATGCAATCTGCGATCCAAGTTGCAAAGGGATAATCGTAAAGTTAAGGATATTTAGATTCTAACAATTAGTTTGGGGTGGGGGGGGTGTGGGTGGGGGTGGGGGTTGTGTGGTGGGGTGGCGGTGTAGGTGGGGTTTGTTGGGGGGTTTTAACTACTAGTTTACTAAACTGTATTTTTCCCATCATCAAAATCAAAATTATTTTATTGTCTAGATTTCACTTCCAAGCAATTATATAAATTAGAGGATTTAGAGATCTTTTGACTCTCATTTCTTAAGCACGCAAACTAAAAATCATGATTTTATATTCTATTAATTCTCTAAAATTTGGTGATACAAACTTTTAAATTAATAATAATAATAATAATAATAATAAACTCTCACTCTCTTTTCTGTTTGAAAATCATAATTTGTTATATGAAAATCTTTCGTTGGTATTATTTTTTTAATTATATAATATTTGCTTCTGTTCCACCACCTTCAAGACTCAAGCCACAGACAGAAAAGGGAAGAGGGAAGAGATGTTTTATTTTCTTCTCTTTTGTGTCCTTTCCTTTCTCTCCTAAATGTTTCCAGTCAACCAAACAGAGACATAATAATAGACAGAGCTAAATGATTTCAATATTTAAATACAGAGTATAATGTGTTGTGACAAGTAGTACAAAATATCATTTTAACCATGCAAAATTAGCTGTGTATTCATCAAACTAATCACTGCAAAGCAAATGGTAATTAATTGATGAGAAGCATCAAAAGATCATAATAGTTACATTTGCATGCATACCTCTCTCTGCCTCTGGCTCTGGGAATCTAATACTTGATTTTCCATATCAAAGAGGAATGCGACCTATCAACAGCATACTTCAGTTCACATGAAACACTCCCTGTGATTCTATGTCCCAACAACTTACTCCTCAATAATGACAGCAACTCTTTATGCCGACACTGTTTTCTCTTCAACACTTGTACAAACCCATTTAATCCAAGCCATTCAACTTCATCCTCTTCCAATTGAAGTTTTGGATGCAAATTGGGCTGACCACAATGCATTCTTTTCCTAATCAGCACATGCATATACCTGACAACTCAAAAACAAAAGAGAAAATGAATGACTAATTTAAGGCTTCTAGCAATTAATATATTTAAATAAGTTTTCTTATACAGAACAACAGCTTAAGCTCATAAAAAGACGGTACCTTAAGGATCCTTCAATGATTTTCAAATATGAAGTTGCACTGAGATTGCAAATGTACGATAAATCGGAGATATAACAATGGAATTTCATTGCACATAACAAAAAAGCTTGGTAGATATTCAATCTGACAACGGCGGCTGAGTTTATATTTGAGTCAAAGAATATGGGATGACATTTAGGTCTCATGAAGCCACGTAGCCTCGACTTTAGATGTTGAAATGGTTTTCCTTGCCAACAGACAGTAAGTGTGGAACTCAAATGGTTACTTAAATACCTGTTTAGTAATTCACACAATTCACGGTAAAATAGACGTTATTGTAATCACATTATGCACACTTATTGTTTCAGAAATAACTTATGGTATTACTATGCAGTACTAAATTCTAACTATTCAATCATATGCAACTAATCAATAATAACACTAGCAGGTTCAAAGATGAATCAGATGACATTGAATAGCATCTAAGGTAGAATATGTGCTCCATATTAACTTGAACAGCATCTAAACATATTCTTCGGTATCTTCAAAATTAATCAATTAGATCCTACTTTGAACTATTGAGTTGCAACAATGGCTTAATTCAAATCTAGCATCACCATTGTAGAGTATTCCCATACCTTATTAGGGCAATGCAATTAAAATATGGTTTGACCCAGACCATACATAGAAGTAAATGTGCAGAATAAAAAGGAAAAAAAATTACCTATTACTGTTGTACTAGTTCATCTATACCAGCCAAACATCAAGTTGATGCTTCAATTTTACACCCACAACATAAGGTGTAAACTCTAAAAAACATATTTGACAAAGATTGACTAAGCCAACGGAAGAAAGAAATTTAGGTTCAACATTCTTAAAAAACATTTAAGAGAGAACAAATGAAATTAATGAAGGTTTGAAAGTATCAGGTTATCATATCAAAATCATCAAAGATACCATTTGTATTTAGTTACCACTTGACCTAAAATCTTAAACTTGTAGGTAAGGGTCCAAACAATAGTATTACGCTTTAACAGGCCCTCTCATGTGCAAGACTGATACTCTACAGACTTGTCACATGGATCAAGCCCAAACAGAGACAGAAGACAGAAACAAAACAAAACAAACGAAAATAACAAATACAAATACAAATGCAATCATGTTGGAGGATTCGAACACAAGACATATTGGTCAAAACTAGTTTTGATACTATGTTAAGTAACCGTTTGACCTAAAAACTTGAGCTTGTAGGTAAGAGCATTAAGTAACTGCTTAACCGAAAAGCTTAAACGTGTAAGAGCGAGCCCAAACAATAATATTACGCTTAACAATTTGGAATTTCTAGAGTAAATTGCACACTATTAAATTATATAAAGAAAGGCATATTTTTGAAACGGCAGCAATTGTAATAAATGTGTCACAACCCTAGAGCACTTAAAACTATGAACCTCAAACAAACATAAATGTTGACAGGCAGTCCACCATAATATCAATGGAAAGAAACCAAATAAAAACTTAATAGGATTCATCTCCCACTAGAAACCATAAAACAGAAACAAACCTCGTGTAATCTCCCTGAACTTCTAAAGTGCTAGAGTTGATGAGCAAACCGCTCCATCGAAGAAATGTGATGCCATCATCACCTACAATTACTCTGTTTGATGGAAGCCCTGAGTTATGTCCAATATCAAAACTTACACAGAACTTTTCCTCATTCATGTAGCAGTTGTAATCCCGAAATCCCCTCTGCAATCTGTTGAAGAAGTTAATGGCTTGCTTCTTTGATGTTGATATGAAAAGGAAGTCATCTATAAATCTAATGAGCATATAACTTGGGGAAGAGCTAATGATATCATCGCCAGTATTCTGTCTAGAATTATGACTTCCGGAAAGAACTTCAGTAGCAGATTCTCGAGTTTTCTCAAGAAATGGATAGACCACATTCCTTTCCATATCTCCATAGTATAATGAGCAAAGCAGAGAAGATAAAACACTTCCTTGAGGTATGCCTATGCCTTGCAGGTAAAATTTTTTATCCAACTGTAGCACATTGCACTTCACATGCTCATTTAAAATAAAAAGGAGTTCTTCTTTCCTCACACACCGGCTCCAACCCTGCCACATTATGCCAGGACAAAAATGGAAAACAACCAGAGAATTAGCTTGCTCAAAATAAATCTCTATTTATTCAATATAGATCAATCATGACTTTGACAAAACATCAGTACCCAAAAGAAGAAACCATGAATGGAAGACAAAAAATTGAATTATATTGAGAGTGGGGGGGGGTGGGGGGTGGGGGGCGCGCGGGTAGAGACAGCAAAAATTGGAGAGTTCTTCTCTTTCTTTGGCAAAATCAACAAGGACATAAAGGTTCTGAAAGCAAAGTTTTTTCCTTTCGAAAATAAAAGAAAAATCAATAATACTTGGGCGTGGAGGTCCAACATTAACATGTCAAGTCAGCTTACAGATATGTAAGGGATTGTTTTACATCTTTCAAGTAGCATCAGACATCAGAAAAACAATATGATCCTAATAACTAAGAGGATATAATAGAAGCTGTAACCAACCCATCAAATGAAAAGATAAAAGATACAATAAGATAAACAATACCATTTGCTTTACTTGATAAAGCAACTGAGATGGATACCTGGTCAACAAGAATGCTGTGCAATGAAGGAAAGGTGATAGAAGATGTGAATCTTGCATAAGCGTCGGCATTTTCATCCATCAGTACAAGATTACCACGAACCCACGAAGATTTCTTTGTACAAACAACTTGATAAAACTGTTCAAGAATATATTCATCCTTCACTATGACATCTTTCATTACCCTAAGCAGTTTATCTTGATCAATAGAATCAAATGCTTTGGATACATCAGAAACCACAACAAAAACACCAGGAACAGTTGGTGATCCATTCCTCAGACCAATTAGAAAAGGGCATAACTTTCTGTAGACATCATTGTAATCAAACACTGATGACCCTAACTTGTCCTTGTCTTTCAGCAGTAAACCTTTTAGAACAGCATGTGCATCACGGAGAACATAATTCACAGACTTGAAGTGGTCAAACATCACTCTTTTATGATAGAGTTGAGCATTCTTTTGCATTCTGGAACATGTTTCTTCGAAACAGGATTTTTCTGCCAGAATTCTTGATGATGCTTTAAGATTTGCCAGCATCCTTATTCCATCTTCTTTTGGAAGAAGTCTAAGCTTTGAGAAACCAAAAGATCTTTTACTTAAAACACTTCTAACAGCTGCATCATCTAAGTGACAATAACTCTTATCTTTCAAGCAAGTAATAGCCTTGTTTGTCAACTTTTTCCAAACTGACTTTCTATAATAACATATATCCTGTTTCCCATTCTCAGTTTCACTTACATAGAAGTTGGCTTGCACTAAAGGCACAACTAGAGATGAAAATAACCAAAAAATCCAGTTCCTTAAAAGTTTATGTTTCCAATTTAGCATGGCATTATTCAATTTACTGAATTCTTTATGCATTAGTACATTCTGTCCTGCTGAATCTTTTAGCACCTGAGCATTCAAAAAGCACAAAGAGTGTTTATTTGAAAAAAATGGGAAATTTGAGGTTTTCAATTTATGCATACACTGCTTCACAGAAAATTTCTCAAATCTTCTTAGCCGAATAAACTTGGAAATATTTCTCCTCAGCACTCTCCAGTTAGAAGGAGTTCCTAGCAAATCTGCAGGAATTATACTCCTACAAACAGCCCATATAAATGACACCACCTGACTTTGCAAGCAATACGGCTTGATTGCCTCAAATTGAGAATCACTGGCTTCCAGAGTTCTCTTACAATTTCTGGTACTGGAACTATGAGATTTCTCATGTACTTTTTTTCCCAGTTTATTCCCCTGAAATAGAAAATCCAAAATAAGTCACAGTTTCATATGAGAAGTGGATGGAAATCAAATTAGTAATTGATAATTCAGAGTAAACATTGGCCTATATAGATAAGCAACCAAATTGATGGAGCAGATATCTAAGCTCTTCCCTCATTACAAAAGGAAAAAAAACAAACGATGAAAAGTTGAAAAAAAAAAAGCCCCATGCACACTGCCAGATTTGACCAAATAAAGTCAACCCTTTCTATGTAAAAACATAAAGGCATGCAAAAACAGAAGACAAGCAAGGCCTACACCACGGCATGTCATATGAAAGCTTCTTTTCTGCGCCTAAAACACCAGAAAATTTGAGAAAGTCCTACAAAGATAACTAACCTCAAGCAATATGCTCGAATTTTCTATAGCTTTTTGATCCAATGAAGAAACAACACAATGCTTATTCAACAATCTCAAATGCTGGCAACACTGAGATCTGCGAATGAGAATCTTAAACAGCTTAGCAAGCGAGTGAAACCTGTAGAACCAAAAACAAAAGTAAATGGACTTAATCTGAATGTCTATGGTCCTATTACGAATAATAAACTATTTTTTTTTGTCTCAGGTTTATTAATCAACATCAGTTTTTCACATATCTGCCCGACAAATTACAAAATTGCTTCCATTTAAAAACTATCAAGGACATTATCCTGGTTAAAAATTTTCTCCTACCTAGATGACAGTGGCTTAACTGATTAAATAGTAAAAGGTCTCAAATCTTTCCCCAACTGTGTATCTTCTCACCTTGACCATTTTAGAGCCTTTGATTCCCTGTTTGGGCCTCATCAAGAAACATCAGTAGCAGGGGCAGAATAAGGAAATTATAAGTCTGAGGGTAGCAAATTATGAAATCTGTATTTAATGGGCTAGAATTCTATACAGAAATTATACTCTCTAAAGAGTTTTGTTGGCCGTTAAAAAGAGGGTTACAAGGCCTAATACAATTCTGCCCCTGATCAGCATATTTGAAACTTATTTGAAGACATCACAACTACAACTTTCCCATTCCTTTTACCAGCGGGATCTTCACATATAACATCATAAAATGCCAAAATAATATTATGAAATTTAAGAATACATTGGAACTCCAAATTGAATCAATGTGTAATGCTCTACTTACAGGCATGCAGATCCACTGTGACAAAAGCCACTGCTGTGGGAACATGGCATTGACTGAGAACTTACATTTACCCCAGATAAACCAAATATATTCCCAATAAGAAACTGTGAATCTTCAAAGCTGGGCTTTAAAGAATTCAGTAGGTCTGAAGATTGTTAAGGCAATGAATAGCTTTTCTAAAACCAAAAGAGGTGCAGCAGTACCTAACATCATAAGCTGGGATTCAGGGTACATTTCATGGGCGTTCACTTTACAAAATTATAACAAGGGGGACTGTATGTTAATGAAACATCACTGCTGATTAAAGAATTGATAAAGTAGTGTGACAACAATGCCATTTGTAAGTTTGAGAAAGAACACATAATCTATGTGCATATTTTAAGAACCTTTAAAAGATACGTTTCCTAGGTAGAACTGAGAAAGACCATTCCAAACTGTAGAACATGGAACGTCTGTTAATGTGATCCCTTTCAGTGACTAACTTGGGCGCTTGTAGCATCAAACAGCAAAAGCATTTTTCTTGCATCTGCAGAAGAATCAAATTAGAAATTAGAACACAAGATACAATTAATGAAATTGTGAAGGCAATAAAGAAGATTCCAGTGAGCCATTAAAACATAAATACCAAGAAATGTTCAAACATGCTTTTCGAAGTTTTATTCAAAATAAATAAATCAAAAGGGCTGTAGGCCATTGTTTTAAGCCAAAATCCAAGGCATTCTCAGATTCTTCTAAGAAAACAATCTTTTCATGAAGGCTTACCCTGTTGTTAAATATACAATGAGGCATTCCATGTAACCCATCAGTGCAAATGGAAGGAGTCTTATCAGTGGATTTTTCAAATTTTACTTTCCTGTGACTTTTGCGGCGCTGCCAGCTAAATGGTCTTAAACACTTTCTAGACTTGGCAGTAACCAGATTTGAGCTATCTTGAAGTTTCTCATCTGAAGCCTCCTTATTTTTAGAAGCAACAACATCATCTGTTGAAGTAGCTAGTCCAGAGAAACTTAATGGCCTTAAATAACTCTTGCCATTACAACCAGTACAAGCAATGGAACTCTTGTTGTCACAACAGCTCACGGAAGAATTGGCTGGCTGTCTCTCCAATATCAAACTAACGTCATCAGCTCTTTTCCTCTTCTTTTGGGGTCCTAGCAAAAGTTGAAAATACTGATAAAATAAACCCATGACAAAAAAGTATTAAATATGATAAATTAACTATTGATTACCGAATTGGACAAATGGGGGATGTTGATAATGAGACTTTGCTGTAAGCTTAGACGACTTAAGGCATAAATCATTAATAGGAGGTCCTGCTACTTGATGATGTTTCTTATGAGGAAGGGGCAAAAATATTGATGAATACTTTAGCAGATAGATCATGACATCATCCCCAACCTACAGATATGCAAGCCCATTTCAATATGTGAAATAACTAAGCCAGAAAAACACTCTATGACAGCTTAAGAATGTAATGAAAGAACACTTTAAGGTGAATACCCTCTTCAAGAGAAGAAGCCATGACGAATCAGTTAGAAGCTCTACAATGAGGCTTGAACACTTAACCTGTTAAATGAAGACAAAATATTTTAGTAAAAAAGTCTAGGATAATTTTTATCTTTGATCATAAACTATAAATAAAACTTAGGAAAAACAAAAATAAACAATGAAGTTCAAGCAGAAGACTAGAAATCAAAGTAGGACAATGTTGATGTCAAGAAATAATATGACAGTAGCAACGATAAGAAGGATACTTGCCTTGTCATAACCGCTGCACATTATATTGGAAGACACTGGTTGCTCAGCCATTATCATCTCAATAGTCCTTTTGACAATCTGAAGACATATGCATGACAGGGATTTAAAACATATCGGAGATGCAAAATCATTCTGTTCACATAGATTTGAATTAAGATAGAGACCACAGTTCATACAAGACAGCTCTTAAGAATTACACAGTTCTATTTTTATTTTACAAAAAAAAAAAAAAAAAAAAAACCTACAAGTGGAGAGAACAATAAATACATATGAGCAGCAACCTCTCTTTTTCTATGCAAATTATGTGGAAATTTTAAATTGTTAGATAAATATATAAACAATGAATATGATTACACATGCTCCTTTCATGTCTTTACAACTTAGCATTCTTTTGATACATTTTCAAAGTCAATTCAAGGTATTTGGGATATTGTGTTGTTTAGCAACAATCAAATCAAAAGTTAACGGCAAAAACTAACAGAAAGGGACCTGTTGATAATTAATTATCAAAAAAGGGTCTCATTGTCAATAAATGCAAAGTATGGGGTCCAATGTCAATTTTCCAAAAAAATAGGTTTAGAATATAATAATTTAGGATGATGATGGATGAGTAAAAAGATAGATCAGATGATGGAGAGTTGGTTAGGGGTAGCGATGTCGTTTCAATTGAGGTGAACAACAATGAAATTAAGTGTCGGTGCACAATGTTGTGTTTATTTGTGCAATGCTTCTAAAGTGTTGGTGGCAGCATTGTTGGTTGGGGCATGGTGGTTGGCATGGTGTCTTTTAATTGTTTTTTTTTTTTTTTTGTTTGAATTGTGTTTTTCTATTATAGTTATTTATTAAAAACAAATGTATCTAATTGTACCTTTTGAAACTTGTAGTATTTATGTGATACTTTTTAAAATAAAAGAATTTTCAAAGAATTTTTATGCAAAATGATAACATTATCTAAATGATACTTTTTTAGAAAATTTAGAACGTATGTGATACCTTTTCAAACATTTGTTGCCACTTAATATTAGGCCTAAAGTAAGAAGTTAGATTATATTTACCCTAAATTCAATCTTAACAATCAAAAGTGTCGATAGTGCATTAATCTAATAATGCATAAATTGTACCATAATCAGTGTAAAACAAAAAAGAAACTAACTATGCAAATAAAAATCAGTTGCTTTAAACTTTTATACCAATTAGGAGAAATTTTTTCTAACAATAAGATCAATTCATTTCCAAGAATGAGATTTAATCTGAAGTTTATAATGGACTAAGGGTACGATACTTTTGGCTTCCACTTAACTTTATAAGTAAAGCTAAAAAAGTATTTGGTAAACGTCAACTTTTAGTTGGGTCAACACCTCAATCCCAAACATAACATACCCTAAGAGAATGACAAATATGAGATGTAATATCAACCATTGAAAGATTTTAAATTTAATGGTCCACAACTTGTGTAATAATTTGTGTGAAGAAAAAATGACCATTGATCATGAGTGTACACATACATGAAAATAATAGAAAAGACTTTTAACATTTCGGGAAATGTAAGCATCATTTTCTTCATAAAATAGAAAAATTCTAAGATTTTCTTTCCTCCATGAAACCTTAGTGTTGCAAATTCATAATGTAATTCAACATTCAATCCAGACCATTTTTTAGCAAAAACTTTGTGTTATATTCTCTAAATAATGCTTGTCCTTTTAGTATAACGAGAGTGTTGATGAGAAGGAGGCGTTACCTGAAGTTGAGGCCAACGATTGTCCAGAGAGAAGTCGGAGAGCGGGGGAGCGTTGTCGTTTATAACAATGAAGCACTGATTGAGTAGATTTCTGTAATCAGAGGAATCATTTGGATGAACAAGAAACGACATGACGTTTTCTGTACCGCTACATATGAAGCAGCAGTGCCGACCGTTGCACCGGCATTTTGACGGTGGTGATTGATTGATTAGGGAAATAATGGTGTGGGCCAGACTTCGGGCTCGGTTTCTGAATAACCTCCACAGAACCACTGGGACTCTCCGTTTCTTCCCCATTTCACTTCACAGTAATAGAAGAAGAGTGACGGGAAACGGGTTCTAAATGGTTTTTTTTTCTTTTTTCTTTTACCAAATTTGTTATTTAATTTTGGCCTTACGAAAATACCTCTCAGTTGCTAATTAAACCTTTACTTCGATTTTAACTTAAAAAATAAATAAAAAGAAGAAAAGAAAGAATATATATATATATATATATATTTCTACACACACAACAAAATTTTATTTATTTTTAATTTTAAAATACTTTTTTATTTTATATAATTTAATGATTCTACAACTTTGTTGTTTCATCGTATATATATAAAAAAAAAGAGTAAATTTTTTAACATTATATTTTAATTTTATTAAATTGTAATATTTATTTTATGATGTATTTTTATATTATTCAAGTAATATGATGTTATAAAGTACCCTAAATACTTCATTTTGATAAAATATGTATAAATTAACTAAAATTTACTTAAATTCATAAAATTATAAATAGAATCCAAATGTTGAATATAAACCCAATTCACTGCTAGACAGCACTTGAAACTTTTGGTGTATTTAGGTTAAACTCTATCAATCAAAGTACACAATGGAAGCAATATATATAATAAATAATAATTTATTTTATAATTACTAAATAAATTGAAAGTGAGAGAAAATAATAAAATATATTTTATTGTAAATCTAAATATAATTTTAAGTATATATACGAATGTACATCAAATATATTTCTTGAAAAAATTAATTGGATCACAACAGTACTATTTAAAAATAAGACTCGTTAGGCATTATAGTCATAGTGGCAGAATTTTTCTTAACATGCACATAATTATACAAATATGCTACTTGTAGTATAGATTGTGATAATAATTATCAAAATAAAAAATTAATTAAACAATAAATCATACATTACCGATCATTGATTATCGAAATTAGCTTCAAACAACTATTGCTTATTTTAGCAGAACTTCCACTAGAGAATAGTCTCTAATTTATCTACTAGGAGTTCTACAATAGAAATAATCTAAATTCTCAAAAATAGAGACAAGTTTTAGAAGAAATAATATTTTTGAGATCTTTCAATGTTTAAAATAAAAACTCAATTGAATTTATATAGTGTGCAAGTCCAAACGATTTTCTTACATGTATCAGTACACATGTCACAAAACCATACACTAATCAAAATTTTGCAAAACTTTGTCATCACATTTATTTACACATCATACTTAATGTTTACACATCATGTTAAACATTTATACATTATGGTTAATATTTACACATCATGGTTAATATTTATACATCATACTTAATATTTACACATTATACTTAATGTTTATATCTTTGTCCCTTTAATAAACTATCATAATTATATTATAATTAATTTATTAATTATCTTCATAAACTCTTGATTAATATTACTTAAGCCTGTAATGTTCACACTCCAAGTTGTGTCACTTGCTAGGTTCACGTACATTTAGCATATAAAATTTTTCTTTAAGTTCATAAGTGACATCCACTTATATATTATGACAATCTTAAACGACATGAATCCTCATGAACCACACAAATTAAGTTACCACATATGTATAATCCTTCCGTCATTCAATATTCTAGTTGAGTATGTAAACATAGATTATGTCATCAAGTCTATATTATACTCAACTTTACTTTAGTTTCATATTCACACTTGTAGATAATATTTAGAAACTATTTTTTAATTTTATCTTAAACATTAGATATTCATTTTCAATGACTATTTTGATCTGAAATTGAATATAGTATGATTTTAAATATTACAGGATATTCATCCAAATTACATAGAGTAATAAATCATTTATTGAATACACACCTACTCAACTCGAAAAGAGTTTTTATTGACGATTTTGTGGAATGGCTATTAGAAATTTTTGGTGAGTTAATTTAATGAACTCATTCTTCAATGAACACTCACTCACATATATGTACAAACTTTCCCAAATTTATAATTCATTGAAATGAATCATCTGAATCTATCAAAATACATTATATGTGTTAGTCTATCTAGTTTATTAACTGACTTATGTTAATAAACCTATGATTAGAAATCTTTTTTGTAAATATAGTATATAGTGAAGTTGTAACACCCCATTCTCATACTTATTCAATCAATCATTATTACATAATACTACATCATTTTATACAAAGAGTGTTA